>ML779184.1:533378-549803 GCA_009831015.1 Picea engelmannii | reverse complement strand
TTTACCTAACGACACATTATACCAAGTAGATCTTAACTAACTCCTAAGTGTCTAAATATCCTAACATCCCCCCTCAAGAATAACTTGGGATAGGATTGAAGGATTTACAATGTTGACAAAATAGGAGAAGGAAGGAGGCATTAAAGCCTATCCCCCCTTAATGAAAACTTCTTGAACTCCTAACATAGATCAAAGTTTGGAAAACTTCGCTTCTGTAAGAGACTTGGTGAAAATGTCAACAACTTGATCTTCTGTAGGGAAAAAGAGAACTGAAAACGGACTTCGGATGTGAGAGTTATGCCTTTTAAAAAAAAGGCATAAACGGTAACCAAAGGACCACGTGATGGTGTAAGTTGCTTTATGAAGTGACCCACTTTTATAAAGAGAAGTGGGGATCACTTTTACAATGAAGTTACTTTATAAAAGAAAAGTTGCATGCAAAATAAATAACTCTAAAATAGAATATTAAATCTACTTATAATGATTCACTTTTATACTTGAAGTGAAATACACTTTATAATTTTAGCATGAACTTTTTCAAAAAAAGTAACAAAAGAGAGACTTGAACTCAAGACCTCTTACTTAATAAGACAATTTTTAACCAAATGGGCTAGCAAAAAATATTGTATTGTTTCGCAAGATGATTGGGGGTGTTGTTGTTGTTGTGGAAGATGGCCTTGGAGAGCGTGCTAAAAAAGAGTTATTTTAACACAAGAAAAAAATATCGCTTCTCGATGACAAGAAGGGTTAGATCTCTGTTAGCTTACACGAAAGATGCACCTTTTCTTATATGTTTCTGATTTTTTGAGATCACATAGGGCATGGGGAAAAGAGCATACGCAGATCTAAAAGAGTAGAAATCCGAAAACAAATAATATAAAACCAAAATAATACTTTGCAAAAATTAAAAAAATGTGTATTTAGACTTTATACCTCCAGATCTGACTATAATGGTTGTATCTTGGGAAAACATAAACCTTTTCGAGTGAAACAAAAGTGTTCCCGACTGAAACGAGTGCTCCAGATGCAATGGAATATTCCTGTTGGCCCCAAAATGTACAAAAATGACATAAAATAGAGATGAGACAACTCGTCTTCACGATCTCGATCTACAACAAGAGAGGGTCTTCAAATAGGCTCTGATACCATGTTCGACAACACATGTATTCCAACGGAGGAAGAACACCTTCAGTAACCACTCACATAACCAGATCAAAGATAAAAACACTGATGTTTTGGCGTGGTAAAACCCCTACGAGGAAACATCCATGACCCAAACCAATGCGAACACTTGGAATAGTTTATTAATGCAAAAGAAAAAAATTACAGAGAGATTTTACAAGAGAGTTTCTCACAATCGATCATCGGAAAATGAACTTCCATGCTCTTCAAACAGATATCATGGACCAATCGGGTTTTAATTCATGGATCAATGGTTGTTAAGATCGAGGAGAATATGAACTGTCAGATCACTCTATGTCAGGAATATATCGTGACCGTCAGATTTCCTAACTACATATGCATACTAATGCACACTAAAGAAACACACTTTTACCTAACAACACATTAGACCAAGTAGATATTAACTAACTGCTAAGTGTCTAAATATCCTAACAGATCCAACTGTAACATTTTATAATTATACCTAAATTTCTCAGGCCTCTTGAATAGAAAATTGAATTTACATTGCTCTAAAACACATTCTACAATTATTTTGAACTTTACATTGTAGATATTTGACAAAGATATACTTATCTAAAAGATGAAAAGTGTTGTATCTGTTGAAGGGTGTGATATTTTCCACCCAACCATAGGCACAATTTCTCCTAGCGTTTTCACAACTGGCCACCCCCTAGCCAAAGTATGAGGTCATGAGAGAGAGTTCTTCTTTTGCTAAAAAACAACAAGGGACGAAGGCTACACTCCTTTTTAAAACATAGGAATTCAATAAGTGAGGTTATTAACCAAAATAAGATCCAACTATAACATTTTTATAATTATACCTAAATTTCTCAGGCCTCTTTAACAGAAAATTGAATTTATACTGCTCTGAAACACATTCTACAATATTTTTGAACTTAACATTGTAGATATTTGACAAAGATATACTTAGCTAAAAGATGAAAAGTGTTGTAATTGTTGAAGGGTGTCATTTTCCACCCAACCATAGGCACAGTTGTTCCTGGCATTTTCACAATTGGCCACCCCCTAGCCAGAGTATGAGGCCATGAGAGAGAGAGTTCTTCTTTTGCTAAGAAAACAAGGGACGAAGGTTAATCTCCTTCTCCCATAGGGTCCTGGAAGCCCAATTTTTAATCCACCAAGCAAGGGAGCCTGCAATGATTGCTCACTCAATCACTCAAATTCTTCGCAGCACTGTTTATCAACTTGATTTGAAGACATTTTCGACGGTTCTTGAACCCAAAACAATATGTTTTCTCAGTTCTCTCTTGAACCAAATAGCTTCATATGTTCTTCTTCTTCAGAATTGATCCCCAAAACCATTTGTGTGCAACCCCTCTTTTCTTCCCATGTTTTTTCCTCTTTTTCTTCATTCTACAACAAGATTTCGTGGGTCAAATCATAAACTTCCAGATGGGTACTTTTCCCATTCTCTCATTGATTTTTGAGGAGGATTTCTCAACCACCAACTTGACTGGTAATTAAATCTTCTAGGACAAATGAATGTTCTGGGTATGAGAATTTTTAAATCCAATAGAGTACTAGCCTGGCATGGGTCATCTCTGTTAGGATATTTAGACACTTAAGAGTTAGTTAATATCTACTTGTTCTAATGTGTCGTTAGGTAAAAGTGTGTTTCTTTAGTATGCATTTGTAGTTAGGAAATCCGACGGTCACGATATGTTACCGACATAGAGTAATCTGACGGTTCATACTCTCCTTGATGTTAATGACCATTGATCTGTGGCTTAACACCCGATTGGTCCATGATCTCTATTTAAAGAGTATGGAAGGTAATTTGCCGATGATCGATTGTGAGAAACTCTCTTGTAAACTCTCTTTGTAATTTTTTTCTTTTGCATTAATAAACTGCTCCAAGTAGCCGCATTAGCTGGGGCCATGGATGTTTCCCCGTAGGGGTTTTACCACGTGAAAACATCAATGTATTGATATTTGATCCATTTATGTGAGTGGTTATTGAAGGTGTTCGTCCTCTGTTGGAATACCTGTGTTTTCGAACATGGTATTAGAGCCTATTTGAAGATCCGCTCCTGTTGTAGATCGAGATTGTGAAGTCGATTTGCCTCATCTCAATTTCCTGTCATTTCCATACATTTCTGGGCTTAGAGGACTGTTCCATTGCGTCTACAACACTTGTTTCATTCAGGAACACTTTTTGTTTTACTCGAAAAGGTTTATGTTTTCCCAAGATACAACCATTACAGTCAGATCCAGAGCTTTTTTGTAAAAGTGATCCCCACTTCTCTTTATAAAAGTGAGTCACTTCATAAAGCAACTTACAATACCACGTGGTCCTTTGGTTACCAATTATGCCTTTTTTAAAAAGAGCATAACTCTCACATCCGAAGTTCGTTTTCAGTGCCATTTTTTTTAAAACCGCATAACTTTTCGAGATATTTCCATCCAGATAATTAATTTCAGTTTTTAAATCCATATTATCTCCATATTTAATATGGATTCTACAAGTAATCTCTTTCTTACCAACACCAACTACTTCCAATGGAAATCCCATATGGAGGATTTATTAAGAAGTAAAGGCTTGTACCAGATTACCTTGGGAAATGAAACAACACCCACTGATGTTGATAAGAAAGTCAAATGGGATAATAGGAATGACGAAGCACGTGGATTAATTGGAAATTCCATCTCTCCTGATTTAAGGTTCCACCTTCAATCAATTGATTAACCCAAAGAAGCTTGGGACAAGATTGAATTTGTGTTTGGTAAACACAATATTATTCGAGCACAACAGTTAGAAAATCAAGTACTGACTTTAAGTCCAAATGATTTTTCTTGCATTGAAGACTATCTATCTAAGTTTAAAACACACAGAATTTTATGTGAAGAATGTAAGATAAATATAGAAGAAGAGTGTTGCATCTATCTTATACTTTCTAAGCTATGTAGTGAATATTCTGTGTTTGTATCTACCTTTTATGCCATGCAAGAGGCTCTAGGGGCAACTTATAAAAAACCTAGTCTTGAGAACTTTTGGGATGCTTTGATTAGAGAGCAAGATAATCTTGTACAACTTGGAGTGATAAGCACTGCAAGTACCTCCAACAAAGTCTTAGTTGTCCATCAGAAAGATAAACCCAATAATATCGAGAAGCAACATCCTCTCCACAACAAGAAACAATATAAGGGTCCCAAACCCACTCAGACAACTTTCGCTCCTAATGGTGACAAAGGAGAAAAATATAAAAGTAAGAATACTGACAGACATTGCAACTTTTTTGATAAAGATGGTCATGATGAGTCCAAATGTTTCAAGAAGATGGAAACTTTAGAAGCAACGATAGAGAAGCACAACATCTATATTGATTATAGTTATTCTTCTTCTTCTCATGGACATGCACTTTCTGCTTCTGGTTTCTCCTTCAATACAACTTCTACTTCTTCTTATGATGAGTGGTTTATTGATTCTGGAGCATCTTATCATATGGTTAAGGATAGAGGCATATTTTCTGCTCTAAATGAATGTAACACCAAGAAAATATTTGTTGGTGACGATAGATCTCTTAGTGTTGAAGAATATGGAATGGTTCAAGTAGAAAACAATCATTTCAATGATGTATTATGTGTTCTGAGTCTTTCTTGTAACCTTCTATCAGTATATCAAACCACTCATTCAGGTGAAGGTAAAACTGTAGAGTTTTCACCTCACCAAGTTGTGATCAAGGATCTAAAATATCCTAAGCATGTTATTGCAACTGGAATTGCTGATGATATTACCAGGTTGTACAAGTTTGACAACTTTGGGTCATCATCTTTTTCATTAGTTTTTATTGCTCATAGCGATGACTTGAGCAAACTCTGGCATGAGCAGTTTGGTTATCTAAACTATCGCTCATTGCAACAACTATGTAATCAACATATGGTGATTGTTCTTCCTCTTGTTTCATGCAGAGATGGTGTTTGTGTCGGTTGTGTTCTTGGCAAACATTATCGGGACATTTTTGAAAAATGTGCCTCTTGGCATGCCTCGGGCCCTTTGCAGCTTGTTCACAATGATTTGTGTGGTCCACTTTCTTCTCCTTCTTTTTTTGGGTGTAAGTATTTCTTAATTTTCATTGATGGCTTTTCCATACGTACTTGGGTTTACTTCTTAAAACTTAAGAGCGAAGTTTTTGATAAGTTTTTGGCCTATAAGGCCCTTGTAGAAAAGCAATTTAGACATCAAATTCAAAAGTTAAGAACAGATAATGGAGGTGAATATGTGAACAATAATTTTACAAGTTACTGCACTACATAGGGAATCCAAATGCAACACACTGTTTCATATACACCATAACAAAATGGTGTTGTTGAGAGAAAGAACCACACATTAAAAGAAATGGCTAATTGTATGATCCAATCTAAGGGATTAAGTCTAAAGTATTGGGCATAAGCAATCAACTGTGAAAATTACATAGTCATTCACACTCCCACAAAGACTCTTAAAAATATAGCACCGGAAGAAGCTTGGACTAAAATTAAACCAGATATAAGTCACTTTCATGTATTTAGAAGTATAGCATGGGCTCACATTCCTGATGAGAAAAGGAAAGCATTGCAACCTAAAAGTGAGAAGTGTATATTTGTTGGTTATTCTGAAGATTTCAAAGGCTATAGACTTCTTCAACCACATTGTAATGAAATTATTATTAGAAGAAATGTTAAATTTGATGAAAATATTTTATCCTGCGAGCCTAATTCGACATGTGTGCCTTCTTTGGCCTACGAGCCTAATTCGACGGTTGTGCCCTCTTCGGCCTGCGAGCCATCTTTAGCGTTTGTGCCATCTTCTGTTATGGTTTCTTCTTCAGATGATGACAATGAAGATGAAAATCCACCTGCGCCTGCTCACCTTCCTCCAGATGAGTCGTTTTAACTTGAACCAACACCAACTCCACCGCTTCCTAGATGGATCTGTTCAACATGAGAAGCAATTGGTGATATTGTCGGTGATCCTTCAGATCAACGTCAGACACGTTCAAAGTTCTAGCGGGCCTCTTCTCTTTTGGCTCAAGTTTCATAAAATCATGATCCAAAGACAATTGTAGAAGCTTCAGGTCATCTAGATTGGGATACAACAATGAATGAAGAGCATCATTCTTTAATGGAAAACGATACTTGGGATCTTGTACCTCTTCCAAAAGGAATAAAACTTGTCATATGTAAATGGGTCCACAGAACTAATTATGCATCAGATGGAAGTGTTGAAATACACAAAGCTCGGTTAGTTTCCAAAGGATTTTCCCAAGTTGAATGGATTGACTATAATGAAACCTTTGCCCTTGTTGCCTCACATAAATAGGAGGTCCATCAGATGGATGTTAAATCCACCTTCTTGCATGGAGATTTGCAAGAAGAAATCTACATGGAAAAACCTCATGGCTATGTCCAAAATAATTCTAGCCTTGTTTTTCACCTCAAGAAATCTCTTTATGGTCTCAAGCAAGCTCCCTGAGCTTGGTATGCCAAAATGGGCAGCTTTCTTATTTCCACTGGATTTTCTAGATGCCATTCTGATCCTAATGTCTATACCAAGAAAGTAGGAAGCCATCTCATAATCCGTGTCCTTTATGTTGATGACCTTATCCTTACTGGTAGTGACTCAAAACTTTTAAACCATGGGAAAACCAACCTTAAGAAGAAATTTGAAATGATAGACTTAGGATTTTTGTACTATTTCCTTGGCCTCCAAGTTTTGCAAACCAATGAAGGAATTTTTATTTCCTAGTTTAAGTATGCTTGTGACCTTCTTCGTCACTTTCACATGGATGATTGTAACCCAACCCCTTCTCCCTTCCAGTCTGGAGTCAATCTTACTGCCCCCTGTACTTCTCCTAAAGTTGATGCCACCTTGTACCGTCAGTTAGTTGGTAGCCTCTTATACTTGACTCATATCCTTCCTAATCTTTCCTTTGATGTTGGTATTGTTGCCCGATATATGCAAACACCCCATGAAAGCCATTGGAAAGCAACTAAAATGATATTTCACTATGTCTGTGATACAATTCAGTTCAAGACACATTACAGTTCAGGAGGGACTCCCTTATTGGTTGGTTTCACTGATTCATATTGGGCTGACGACCCTGTTGATCAGAAGTCTACTGAAGGTTATGTTTTCAACCTTGGTTCTAGACCTGTCACTTGGTCCTGTAAGAAACAACATGCTATTGCACTTTCTTCAGCAAAAGTGAAGTACCAGGCAATGATAAATGTCAGTCAGGAAGCCTTGTGGCTTCGACAGATCCTTTCAGAGTTTGGATTCCAGATCCTGGGTGCAAGTATTTCTTAAATTTCATTGATGAATTTTCCATATGTACTTGGGTTTACTTCTTAAAACTTAAGAGCAAAGTTTTTGACAATTTTTTGGCCTACAAGACCCTTGTAAAAAAACAATCTGGACATCAAATTCAAAAGTTAGGAACAGATAATGGAGGTGAATATTTGAACAATAATTTTAAAAGTTATTTCACTACAGAGGGCATCCAAATGAAATACATTGTTCTATATACACCACAACAAAATGGTGTTGCTGAGAGAAAGAACCACACATTAAAAGCAATGGCTAATTGTGGATGCTCGCCATGTGGAACATTTTTTTCCCTCTGATTTGGCCCTCGAATGCTTGCCACGTGGTGCATTGCAGGCCCTCGGATCTGGCCCTCGAATGCTCGCCACATGGCGCGTTGTAGGCCCTCATATCTGGCTCTCGAATGCTTGCCACGTGGTGCGTTGCAGGCCCTTATATCTGGCCCTCGAATTCTCACCATGTGGTGCATTGCAGGCCCTCATATCTGGCCCTCGAATGCTCATCGCTTTGCAGACCCTCGGATCTGGTTGTGGGATGCTCGCCACATGGCATGTTGTAGGCCCTTGGATCTGGTCATTGGATGCTCGCCACATGGCGCATTGTCTACCATCGGATCTGGTCATGGGATGCTCCCCATGTGGTGCGTTGTCTTCCCTCGGATTTGGCTATCGGATGCTTGCCACATGGCGCATTGTTTTCCCTCGGATGTGGATCTTGGATTCTCGCCATGTGGCGCGATGTTTGCCCTCGGATCTGGTTGTTGGATTCTTGCCACGTGGTGTGTTGTCTACCCTCATATATGGCCGTCAGATTCTCGCCACGTGGCACGCTAGCTGCTATCGAATCTGACCGTAGGATTCTCACCACGTGGAATGATGTTTGACCTCGAATATGGCGGTAGGATTTGAAAGGAAAATAATATTTATAAAAGGACTGGTAAGAATGTGGCACCTGCGCTCGCCCCTTTATATTTTCTTGAATTTAGGAATGTGGGCAACAGAAAGGGAAGAAGCACCATAATTTGGACTTACCTCATAGGAGGCTGTGAATTGTGGGCTTAGCACGTATTCATGGATCTCTCCTTCCCTTCACTATTCCAGAAACAAATCTACTGGCCGCGGGAAAGGAAGCAACATTTGAGTCAGCATCTGGTAAGCAAGGTTGATAGGTGAAAGGGACTAGGCGACCGTGGCTAGAACTTATATCGATTTGTATGGCTTACAGATTAATTAGAAAAACCAATGGCAACAGATGAAGTGTTCGTGTTTTGATTGGACGATTGGAAATAATCTATATTTGACACATGGCGATGTCAAAATTTTGTAATATTGTGAAATCGAACTTTCGACAACTATTGTAAGTACACATTCAAATCTTTAATCATGGTGTACAAAGTTTTTTCTTGGAATTAAACTTTTGTTTCCAAATTTTTGTTGAAGTATTGTACCATATGTCATATCTTCAATTGAAAGATTTGGTTTACAATCTATTTGTTAAGAGATATTTATATTGCCAGGATAGGCATGGACTACACATTCTGAGAAATTTAATGTTACTTGGGCCCATTTTAAACTTTATTTCGGTGCAAAATCTCTAGAGAGGTCTCTACCCTAATAAACTATCTTGTCTTAAATACAACAAACATTCGAAAACAATTGAACAACGCTTCTTTAATTCTAACATTTTTCAAAAGTGGATATCTATCTTGTGAATGAACTTACACTTTGTTGTTGCATTGTGTTAGGTTATACTCATCATTTAAATCACAACCAATGGTTTTGTTGTTGCATTCTGATAGGCTGAATTCTGGATATGTATGTTATTGATGTTGCTAGGGTGCTTACCAGGAATAATATATGCCTCTATGCTGTCACCAAGTGACACTGTTATAGAACATAATTCTTTTGTTTGGAGTTTGGTGTCATGTAAATCTCTTTATTATGTACACATAATTGAATTTCTTTATTTAGTTTTTTAAGTAGATTATGGGAATCAACTTTCTAGTATTTTGTATTAATATTTTCTTAAATAAATGATCTATAATCAAGTTAGTATATGGTTTATGTATGAGAAAGAAGGTTAAATGTTATTTGAAAGTATATGATCTCAATGCTATTGTCTCATTTATCATGGTAAGAAATATTTTCTTTTAACTGTTTTTTGGTTCTAAATGTATTAAAGTTAAAGTTACTTGAAAGTACATGATATGAGTGTTGCTTCACCTATGATGGTAAGATATATTGGCCTTTAACTGCGTTTTGGTTTTGGTTTTGGAGTATGATCTAAAACGTTTTTTGATTAATTAAGAGGAAGAAAAAAAACAGGTTAACTACCCAAGACCTACAAACATCTCTTAAGATGGAAATCTACCCTTACTAATCAACCGTTAATTATTTCAAATAATCAAAGAGCAAGGTTTTGTTCACGTAATAATGTAACTACAAGTCCTACTCTTGATATTGGTGTTCATATTAGAGTGTATTTCCTTTATTGGTCGATTGTGCTATCAATAAGTGGATGAGTGGGATTTTTAGTGGATCAAAGTAACATGTTCCAACAGTTTGGAACCAAGCAAGCAAGCCACCAATAAAAGGGAAAGAAAAATTCATAAATAAATTGGAATGGATTTATATGTAGGAACTCTTTAGAAGTAATGAATAGTTAATAATTATATAAAATATAATTACCAAGATATTATGTTAATCTATATTAATTATGAAAGGATGAAGCACAAAATTAACCCATTCCTATTTGATAGTGTATTTTCATTTATTAATAATTAAATTGATATGAATTTAGAGAGATTATATCACTTATTATAAAGAAATAAAGAAAAGGGAAAACTAATAATCCATTTCAAATTAGAAATATCATATCACATGGTATAAGTTACATATTGAGTCAATTGTATTTGAATTTAGAGGAATCATATTACTTGTTATAAAGAAATAAAGATAAAAATTAATAATCAATTTCAATTTTGAAATATTATATCACGCAGTAAATTATGTGTAAGTAGTTTAGAAAAACTTTTTATGATAAAGTAGTTGATTAATTTTCTAGAAAAAATAAATAAATTATTTATAATTTAATATAATTTTTTTTATGTTAACGAGTATTTAATATACATGTTACAACAAAGACAAAGAGGTTAGCCTTGGCTCATAGGAGCCTTTCATAATTGAAAACTTAGAATATCATATGTCTTAAGAGGCATTATCTCTTGCAAAAGGAGGCTAAAAAAATTGCATACTAACAACTGCTACAAAAAATACCTAAAAAACAACAAATTTGAATGACTACAATTGGAATTCCATACCTTCCTTTTCTTCTCCATTGACGTGTTCATAGAAGCCAAAAACTCCTTTTAGCAACAACAGGGCTTCCTTGGATAGGTTGTCGACTTTTGAATTTAGTTCCCTAAGAATGTGGTGAAAAGACAGTCACTCGAAGGAGATTAATTGGAATTCTACATCCCGGAGAAAATAACCAAGACCCACGTTCTCCACTTTTACCTTCTTGCATGCCCAATCTACAACTAACTTGGAGTCTCCCATGATTTGAATCCTTTTTATCCATTTCTCCTGAGCTATAGTTAACAATGTTCCAAGCGCAATGAATTCGTCTTGGTAGTTTGAGCCTTTACCAGGGACCTATCGAATGTGTAAAAAGTGGCTATGATTTAAGTAGAGTATTGCCCCTAGCCCACATTGAGGCAGGTGCCCCTGGCTTGCTCCATTGAAAAATCCTTAGGGGATAGATTGGTTAAGATTCAACATTACATGAATATGATCCTTCTTCTTCTTCTTCTTGACCATAAAATCCTTCTAAATATTGATGAGTTGTGATGCGCATATCTCAGGAGGGATGAAAAAAAAATTAAAAATAAAATGGTTACTTGTCCACCAAATACTATTCACCAATATGCAAGGAAAATCTTTGAGATGGTTTACCATCTTGTCTTCCAACTAAGTATGAAAATTAGCTTTGAGACCTTTGTGCATCCAACTTACTTGATATTTGAGCTCCTTATTCACCAAAGAAAGGATTATTTATGTATATGTGTAGCGCATGAAGAGGTGGGAGAAAGAGTCTTCATTGGATCTACAGAGAACGCAAAATCTTGGGTCTATCTAGCCTCACTTTAATCCATTCTCCCACGTGAGTAATTTATTATTAAGAGCAAGCCAAAGAGAAATTTTTATCTTAAGAGGCACCTGTAACTTCTAGAGAGAGCACCACCACCAACACTTTTCATCGGAGAAGCTTACCTCCACCACTGCGTTGTATCCTAGCCCAGTTGTGTACTCTCTAGTCCCTGGGTTTTTTAACCAACAAATACTCTATTCTTCTTCATCATTTAAGAAAATATAATTTGAGGCAAGCATATCTATATAGTGTACCCATTAAGCTTCCATAGCACTGAACAAGCTAAGGTTGCAACTATTTTTGCACCCTGAGCACCCTCTAAACTGCAGTGTTTTGGATTGGGCATTCACTAGGAAGAAAATGCCATCATTGTGGAGGGGTTGTTTGAGGGAATATGAAAGGATAAAATTGTCTCATGTACCTAGACATGAGTCTGATCCTATTCTCACCTTTCTTCCATTGTCGATTTTCCAAACTATCCACAACCCCACCAAAAGCAAAGTCACTATCAACACTTTCCACACAATTGAGCCACTAGATAATTTGATCGAGGACCTATACCATTCCTCAATAGCAATTCCTTTTATATACTTAAAATTCAACACATTGCCTCATAATAAAAAAATTGAGTGAGTCTCCAAAGGCTTTTGGTAGCCAATGAGAGCGCAAATAAGTGGATACTTTTAAGACCCAACCACCCAACTTCTTAGGAAAGTATATCCTACTCCATTTGACCAACGTAGTGGCACTTGATATCTTCCCACCAAACCACAGAAAACAAAAACTGAGATTTTTTATCATGGTGAGGACTCCTTTGAGCACAATTGAAATAGAATTCCAATAGACCAATATGCTTTCCAAAACGGATTTTACTAAAATTATTCTCTCTCCTTGAGAAAGAAGACAAATCCCCCAAAAGGAAATATGAGCTCCAACTTTATTATACAACCAGTTCCAATCATCAGTCTTATACCCATCAAGATTTAGGAAGAACCCCATATATTTAAAACCAACTTCCAACTCCTTACGTGGGAAGGGGAGAGAATATTCAATTCTTTTAAGAGAGACCTTTGAAATACGAAGAGGAATGACACAAGACTTAAGATAATTGACTTCCGTACCTGTAGCTCGACAGAATAAATCCAATATACTTTTTAAAGCAAGGAAGTTTTGAGAGGACCCCTGAACAAAACATAAAATGTCATCCATGGAAAGGAGGTGGGATAAATATTCTAACAAGTATTCCACCTTCAAACCCTTGAGCTTCCCAGAATGGCATGCCCTGTTTATGAGCCTTCTCAAGGCCTTTGCGATCACAAGGAAAACAAAGGGGGATAGAGGGGACCCTGAAAGAATCTTTAGGGAGAACCATTGATAAGCACTGCGAAAGATGGCGAGTTTACGCACCTCGTTATCCAATTTGTCATGGGAAGGTGCAGACCCATCTTCCGAAGAGCAAGGTGAAGAAAGTTCCAATTGACCCTATCATAATATTTTGAAAGATCAATCTTTAAAATGGTCGCAGACTGCTTCAGAGTTTTAATTGAGTGAAGAGCCTCCTGAGTAAGAGAAACCCCACCATGAATTTTCCTTTTCTGGAGAAAACCAAATTGTTCTTCGAATATCACCTCACTCAGTGGTATTTTAATCCTAATGGCTATCAAATTTTCCACCAACTTCTAGATAACATTGCAGCAAGAAATAGGCCTAGAATTACCATAAGAGGTCCCATTGTGATATTTTGGAATGAGAGCAAGGAAGGTAGAATTGATAGACACCAAAACCTTCCCTGAAGTTGGGATTCACATACTACCTTAAGAAAATCATCCTTAAGGAGATCACAAAAACCAATATAAACTTGACCATGAGCCCATCAAAGCCCGTGATTTTCCCTTTCTGCATGGACGAGAGGGTTGCCAACACTTCGACTTCTATCACTTACTCTTCCATCAACTTGTTCATATCACTAGACAAAACTGGGGGATATTTTGAAAAGGCTTCCAAAATATCCTTCATAGGACAACCTTTTTTTTCTTGGTATAAATTCTGGAAGAAACGAACTCCCTCTTCCAATATGTCAATGAAGGAATGAACACTTGCAACATAATCCACTTTGATCTCCAAGATATATTTTATATTCTTACTAAAGTTGGCATAGTGATAAAATAATTTAGTGTTATTGTACCCCTCCTTCTACCAAAGAGTGTGACTCTTTGAGCACCATGTAGTTTCCTCTTTTCCAAAATGGAGTGATGGCGAGCCTTAAGTTCATGAAGCAAAGTGAGGTTGTCCTTTGAAAAACTAGATTCACAATGAAGCATAATATCCTTGATGCTCAACACTATCTCCTTTAAAGTGGACGAAAATTTTTCCTGTATTGTTTTCTCTAGATTTTCATCGTCTGCTTGCAGCGTGTGATATTTCCTGCCATCTATTGCATATGCATACCACACAAAGACATAGAAAAGGGAATCTAGGAATCCTTGATAACCTTCTTGAAATCTTTGTCTTGTAACCATACGCTATTGAACTTCAATGGGGCAGGAGGCTTATCTCCACCCATAGCCATCTGGAAAAGTATTGGAAGGTGATCAAAGAGACCACAAAAAGAGACCTAGGACTTGAAGAGGAATGAGAAAGTAAGCAAATTTTCAGAAATAAAAAATTGGTCTAGTCTTTTTGAAATTGTTGTCTCATTAGAACAAAAATTTCTCCACGTAGGGACCATTTTCACCGGCTCCATATCCACCAAACTATGTCATTCAAAAAACGACATGAAAAATCACTTTGGGGATCCGAGCGAGTGTTTACTCCCCAAGTTTCCCGCACTATCAAAGTTAAATTTAGATCCCCTCCAACCAAGGTAAACTATTCTTCACAGACCTTTGCTGCTGAAAGTTCATTTCAATAAAATAATTGATTAATATAAGGGCCATATATATTGAGGATGATCATACCGATGCTTGAAATTTTGTCTTCCAACCACAAAAAAATGGCCAAATTGTGTATTGAGTTAAATGAATCTTTGAAAGTGAAACTCTATCCTGTAAGAAGTCCATCAAACTGCCCATCTGCATCAACAGTGCAGAATGACCAAGACTTTAACCAAGATTCAAAAAACAATATAGCTTTGACTCCATCCACCATAGTTTCTTGGATTAGGATGACATAAGGGTTGTGGCTCGTGATGAGCCACTTGAGGGCTATTTTTTTATGGGAATCCCCTACCTATCTTTCATTGAAGGAGAGGACTTTCATGGGGGAACCTGCTCGAGGGATTTCAATGGTATTTTTTTTTTTTTTTTTCTGTTTTAATGTCTTTCATCGCTTTCTATTGGTATTTCACCAAATGTGATTTGCGACCGATTGGGTCTGGGTGGTGAACGTCCAATGCTATCCCCCCTTCAAAGAGGAAACATCTAGAATTTTTTCTTTTGATTTGAGGGAATATCCCAAGGAAAAAGAAGACTTAGAGAGAACAAGAGAAGAGGGAGAGAGAAACACATCAAAAGGTGAACCTTCGATAGGAGGGGATTTTGAGAAGGGAGAGCGACCAGAGGTGGGAGCTTCCACGGGAGACAAGAGGATGGAGGTCGACAAAAAATTGACCTCAAGGGGAGCTGAGAGAGTAGAAGGGGAAACAAAGGGAGCAATGGAAGGGGAGAACCCAGAACCTTGGTAGAATCCTCCCGTAGGAACACTGACGGAAGAGACAGAACATTGAACACTACATGCAAGGGGGAAGGATCAGGAACCTCTTTAGCTTCCAAAGGAGAAAAATAAATCAAAGGAATGAAAGGAATTGGAGAAATATTACCAGAAGGCAGCTCGACGCTCGATGAATCATCTTTTGTTCCTTTAAAGGAGACCCTAGCTACCACCTTTACGTTGACTGGAGCATAACTGGGAGAGGCGGGAGCTATTGCATCCTTGCCACCTGAAGATTTTTTAACCTGGACTTTCTTAACTCCGGTTTGCATGGAGCGAGGCTTGATACACTGGTGTTGACGATGTTTGACGTTATGTCACAAAAACATTGAAAATTAATATTCCAATAGTTAATCTTCTTCGTCCACCTCTTATCTCCAAATAATAATTAAATTATGAACTTAGTAAAATTTTGTTTTACTGAATAAAGATAGGGCATGTTAAACGAAAGTGGTGGTCATCCTCAACCTCCTTTGTATCCTAAGGTGTTTTCAAGTTTCTCACTATGGATATCATAATAATTAATGATCCCAATCTTAATGATGTTCGTTTTATTTTTTAAGTTCATATAATATCCCAAAAATATTTTTTTATAGACCATACTAAGATTGATAAAATATTTGTAATATTTCAACTTCTTATTAATGATTTTTATTAGCATTCTTGACATTAACTTCAAACTTCAACTATATAAAAATATGGTATTACACATTTTATGGTTACTTAGTATTATTGGTTTTATTTAAAACTAAATTTGAAATTTAAATTTTACTAACTATAAGTACCAAAGCTTTGCACCAAATCTATCAAAGTCTTGAATTTTTATGACTTTATGATTCCTTTTCAAAAAGATCATATTTCACTAAATTTGGTTTTGTATACATAAGATTTTGTGGCTTCATCAATACAGTGCACTATTTTTTTTAATAGCACTTAAATATGTGGTAGTTTACCCAAAATAACTAAAGAAGTACTAAATACACCAAAACTAGATGAAGGACACATAATGATGATAAATTTAAAGAAAACAAATAAATGAGAAAATAACTTCAAATACGACA
>ML779184.1:501990-516272 GCA_009831015.1 Picea engelmannii | reverse complement strand
TTGGGGTTATGAACATTATAACTCAAATAGAAACATGTGCCAAATGGATTATTAGTCATTAAAGAGAATGAGAACTCTAATATTGTGAGGTTACAATGAGTATCTTGAAAACAACCACAAAAGGATGATGTTGATATTTCCTAGCCACTTAAAGACCAAGTCATTGGTCCAAAGTGAAAGGATCCTTTGTTTCAAAGCATATAGAGATCGTGGGAAAGTTGCAAAGCACCTGTTAGGTGGAACGAGAATGATATCCCAACAACTGGTATCACCTATTTGAAGGACTCATCTTTCATTGAACTTTCTATTTGGTGGGTGCCAATCATGGGATAAAATGGTCTCTTGCTAGGTGGAAGTATCCTCGATACAATGTTTTGAGATATTATAGCATGAGTATTGAAACATTTAAAGAGGTTTATAATGTCCTCAAAAGGGAGTGGATCAATTAAGGTTCAATGATCTAACCCAAATAAAGTGGTTCTCGGTAAATTTTAAGGAGCTAGTCACATATAGCCTCATCTTTAAGCTAGGTTGATCTTTGAACAAGAAATGGTGCATATATTGGTATTAGAAATGAGCCATAATATTTACTTTATATTCACTTGATGTGCATATCATTGGCAAGATAATCCAACCATTATCAACAATGATAATAACAAACCAACACCAATAGGTCAACAAAAGCATTAAACCATCAACCAATGTCCCATTCATGTTGTGGCCTACTCCACCTAAAATAACATGTTAAAGAATAATGAACCCTAGGAAAATCCCAGAAGAATTTGGAAAAATAGATAACCATTGGTCCTAAAACCCAAGCTAAATGAACTCTGTGATATGGTGCAATTCTCAACCCCAACCTATTACTCAAAGCAATTTCTATAACAACAATAAAAAATTAGAAGGTTGAACAAAAAATGGAACCTAAATACCAATATTTCAACCTAAATTCTAGCCAACTGTATAAAATTGTCAAAATTTTAGGAAGTTGATGAACCCAAAAAGCCATTTTCACCTAGTTCGTTATTTTTTGAGGTTTCAGTTGGGTAATATTGGAATAAACCTTAACAATGCCCTTTACACGATAAGTACAAATGCCTTTTAGACTTCTTGGAATATTGCTCAACTACCTAACCCATATGGTAATAGGTGGTTGGATTCTATATCATTAAAAGGATAGGTACAATACGTTAGGTCAAAGCCCTTCAATGGGATGATTACAATTTTTCCTCTAAAGCATGCATGTAAACTAGTTGAAATTGAAATAATTTATGAATTTCATGGAGATCATAAGAATATTTGTTACCGCTCAAACTCTCACCAAGGGAAATTCCCACCCTGTGAGGGAGAGATTAGGGAAATGTTATCGCACAAGTTGTAGGTTGGGAAAAGCCCGACCCAACCACTAAAATAGCGAAAAATAAGAGAGCACCTACCCACTGTCACCTTAGATAGATGTTCCTATCACTTTAGAGGTGAAGTGGTTACCTCAAGGGGGAATCCCGATGACCCTAGAGGGGAATGCGATGGAAAGTGTGATTTATGAATGAATGCCCCTATAGGTCAAGTTTCTATGTGTGGAGAAGGGCTTAAGTAAGGTCTTGGTGGTAGCCAAGGGTTGTCAAGAAGTAGTAGACCTTGCAAATGTTGATTGTACATCCCCGAGACACAAGGAAAACAATGATACAAGCCCAAGTATATGATGGACAAGAAAGTTAAGCTTGATGTCCCTAATTGCAGCAATTAGTAACAATGTATATAAACAATAAAAATGATAATGAGTGTTGCAAAACAAGTTGTTAAAAGTGCAGTTGAAAGAGCAAAAGATAACCTAGAAACAACTAGATCAACTCAAGTAAGATAACATTAGACTTTAGCAATGAAATAAGGTTGTAATAAAAGGTTCTTGCTGAAATATTTTTCAGCCTTATGGATGTAGAAAAATTGTTGTTACAGGAGTAAATTCAACCACCAAAACTTACAAAGAATCCACCCAAATGTTGTGCTAGATCAAGTAGATAAAGGTGTCAAACTCTTAGCTAATTCTGATGGTTGAAAAGCAAGTTATAAGTGAAAGAGTGTTGGGGTTTCTACAATCCTAATGGTTGAATATGTGTAATATCCCAAGATCAAGCCCTAGTTGTAATTGGGAATGTAAATATGTTTTGTAGGTTGGTGAGCCAAGTGATTATAAGCTAGGAGGCTTATGTGATGATTGGGTCGGAGAGCCTAGATGATAAAGGCCAATGAGCATATTTTTGTATGTGTAAATACTAATATCATTAATATAAACAAATCGTTGCGTGTAGACCGACCACAATAAAAGAGAATGGGGGACTAAGCTCTACTAGGTAGGGAAAGGGAATGGGCTAAAAGGCTAGGAAAAAGGGCTAATCTTGAGGGCTTATCTCTAAGGGAATATTATAATATATTTCCTAAAAGGCTAAGGCTAGGATATAAGTGAAGTTATCCTAAGTTCCTCTGGGGAAAGGAGCGAACTAAAAGTGGAGAGCAACAAGATTCTTGGACGGTCAGGTGTCAATTCTAACACATGTAGTTTTATGTGGGAAAGTTCATTCATTCGGGGGGTTCTCTTCCATTCTTTCCATGCTTCCCATGCATTCGCACAGGGAGCCATGACCTCCATTATCGACCTCTAAGAATCCACTCACCTTTGGAACCCACAATTATACTTGAGTTATCCTGTGTATTTCCTATGAAGTCTGACACACCTGTATATTCCTGAGCCCGTGTTGTGTCTTAACGGTTGGTTGTTGTTTCCAACGCAGTTCATGGATTGAGCATGGCTTGTTTCCATTTTCTACATCCATATCGAGTCTTATTGCTACTATCACCTTGTTGTATTTGCTAAGGAGATGGATTGAAGAAGCAGGTTGCCAGGCCTGTGAGCAACTCTCTCCAGGTGAGAGAGGTTGTTGGGAAGTGATTTCTCCTGGATGGAGCCCACAAAAGCTATAGTGCTATGATAATTCCTATTCGTCCTGTTGTTAAAGCCCTGTAAGGGAAGTGGGTCAGCCGAGGGACTGTTGAGCAGAGAAGGGGCACACTTCTTGGGGTGGGACATGCATGTGGGGAATGAGAGGTTGTAGGTTGTGTGTATAAGTTGGATCCTAGGAGGGAATCATTCCTAATTGATTGTGTAGCATCCCATTATCTCAGCCTAGCCTACGAATCCATTTACCCGAGTAGAGTTTAGTCCCAGCGCGGGGGTGACCCACTATTGAGAGTGATGAGCAACGTGGTCTATGGATGGGAGGTTCGTGGAAGGTTTTCACACAGTTGGTGGTCTTATACAAAAAGATAAGTACCATTTCTATGTTCATTTACATATTGTGTATTTGTACATGTCTAATATTTATAAGTATTTCCTATATATGTTGTATGTGTAGGCTTACTGTTATTTCCGCATTAATATGTATATTGGAAGAATGCAATTGTTTGTTAAGTTATATATGTATGATGTTCCACAAGAGTTTTTGTGTGCCATGGCCCAGAAGGTCTATGGTTGGGTATGTTACATTTTGGTTATTAGAAGCTCAATAAGAATGTGTTTTAGTGTTTTAGAGTAGCATGGCCTGGCCTGGGTGGTCGGGGGTATGTTACAATATTGTATCAAAGCATAAAAGCGTTTTTGGTGGCATGACCTGGCTTGGGTGGCCGGGTATGTTAGGAAATGGTATCAAAGCCAGGTTTTCAACACTGAGCCTGGATGGGCCATGTAAGTGGAAATTGAAGAAGAAGTTTCAGAATGAATTGTTTTCGAAATGGAAAAAATTCAAGTTTCAGAGCGTCCATGAGTGCCAAAAGGGTGTTGAGAGAACACTTGGGTTGTATTTGAAAGATCGGGAGGTGTGGCAGATCGGGAAGCCAAAATAATCGTGGTTATGGGCCAAAAAAATAAAATTAAGTCGTTGGATCTGTTTGGGAGAAGGAAGACCCTTCCCAACCGTCAAATCTGGGAAAGGAGTGTGGGGGTTAACCCTCAATTCCTTCGGACTTCGTTACTTCGGAGAGTTTTAAGTTTTGTCAAGAAAGAGGGAAAATCCCCAAAGATCCTAAATCTCGGAGTGAATATACATCGTAGATCATTTGGGAGAAGGCAGACCGTTGGATTTCCCAAGTGGTTCGATATTTTCGTGATTCAGGGAAATCTGTTTGAGATTGCACAAAGTGGAATTTTTCCCGAAGTTATGAAGTCCAGAACCAATCTAGACCATCCATTTTCGGAGACACGTGTCTGTGGATCAGTTTGTTCAGTATTCCGACAGTTCATGGGTTGGGGAAAGTTCAACAGAGAAAATCGTCGAAGCCCGGAGCTTTGAAGCCCTGGAGCCCCGAAGTCTCGAAGCCTTAGGATGTACCAATTCAACATTCAACAGTTTGGAGGTTAAGTTAAGTTCAACAACAAAATCCTCTGAAGTCCAAAGTACCGAAGTCTCGGAGCCCCGAAGCTCTGGGGAACAAGTATTTGGAAATTCAACGTTCAGATGATTTGTTTTAATTTGGTGAGGAATCCTCTGGAGTTCCAGAGCCTCGAAGTTCCGAAGCTCTGGAAAACAATTGTTTGGAAGTTCGACATTCAGGAGAAATAGAGTGTGCTAGTGTTGGATCTACCGAAGCTCGAAATTCTAAAGTTCCAGAGTGCAACTATGACATGGTAGGATGACATCACCGAGGGTGAGGCGGATCTCCTCCAAACCTGCTATGTGTTTCTTGTTTTTGTACCTTTGACAGACCCTTAGTACAAATTGGGACTTGACACATGTCGCTCGTCGGTGGGGCCACGTGTCACTACATTAATTGTTTGACAACCGAGCTAAGGAGATCATCGTATTCGTCAGTTCGACATTCAAGTATTTTGAAGTGTTATAAGGTAAAGTATTCTGAAGTCTAAAACTCTGGAGCACTGAAGTATAGAAGCTCTGGAGAGCGGTGGTTTAGGGAATCAACCCCTTCGACATTCAGGGAAAATATTGTGTTGTAATGCAAAATCCATCGAAGCCCGGAGTCCTAGAGATCCTATCCACCGTAGATCTCGGCCAAGAGCGTGGACCATTGATTCTTGAAATCTTAGGGGCTTTCCCGGTTCAGTGATCCGAAAGTCTATGTTGCGAAGTGTCAAGGCATAAAAAGGCTTGAATCTGGAGATAATCCCTATCGTTCATTGAAAGGATAGCATAGACCGTAGATCTGAGTCCTTCGTGGTTTAGGCATTCGACAATTCGGGAGGCAGTGCAAGATGGAGCCTCATAACTCCCGAAGGCCGAATTCCCAGAGCTCCTATTGACCGTAGATCTAAACAAATAATGAGGATCGTCGATTAGTGTGTCCTCCGAGTATTCAAAAATTTGGTGTTTGGGAGATTAGAGGTGTGCAGGTGCAAAGTCCGCCGAAGCATGAAATTCTGAAGTCACATAATACATAAGTGATGTGGCATGCTGATGTCACCTAGGGTGATATGGACTACCATACACCTGCCACGTGTCCATCTGTTTCATGCGTTTGACAGGTCATTTGTGCCAATGGGAATATGACATGCGTCAATAGTTGATTGGACCACGTGTCACCTCCATATTGCTGAGACGTAGCACCCCAGGTGCACCGTACTAAGTGAACCCGAAAATTTTGGAGTTTGGTTGTTTTGATGTGCTCCGGTGTGTGATTCTCTGAAGTCTCGGAGCACCGGAGTGACGTGAACCGGTTCGCTAGTTCGAAATTAGAGAGAATTGTTGAGTATTGTTGTGAAGTTCTCCAAAGCCTAAAGCTTCATAGCACAGAAGTGTTAAATCCCCAGAGAGCGACAGTTCGGAAGAAATAATGTATTATGGTGTGAATCCTCTGAATCCCAGATTTACGAAGTGTTGAAGCGCAACATAATGATGTTAACAAGGGTGACGTGGACCTACTCCAAGCATGCCACACATTATCCAGTTTCATACCTTTGACAGGTATTATGTACCAATCGCGACTTGACACTTGTCGCTCGTTGGTGGGGTCACACATCACCACCTTATTTAATGACAACAAAGTCATGGAGACCACAGAGTTTGGAAATTCGACGTTCAAAGGAAATATGGGAGGAATTTGAAAAATCCTCCGAAGCCCGAAGCTTCGGAGCGTCGGAGTTCTGAAACCCCGAAGGATCACTTGTTTAGTAATTTGTTGGTTCGGCGTTCAGGAAAATCATAGAGTATTGAGGTAGAAACCTCTGAAGTCCAAAGTTTCGAAGTCACGGAAGTAATGCAGTATATTCACGTCACCTGGGGTGGCGTGAATACACATGATACTTTCCACGTGTCATCATTTTTCAGGCGTTTCAAAGATCTTTTGTGCCCAATTAAGATACCACATGTGTCGTCCATCAAACTTCGCCACATGTCCTCTCTGTAATCCTTCCACGTAGCACGCTGATACGTGGATGATAACGAGACTCTGACAATTCATCAGTCCAGTGTTCGGGAAAAAAAGGGAAGAGGAAGGTGAAACCTATGAAGCATGAATCCCTGGAGAACTTCGCCAATTTGTAACGACCCCATGGTTACGACTACAAGCGACGCAACACAAAAGCAATTTTTTTTTAAAGCAAGACGACAACAACAATCGTTAAACAACACAACTAGACGACGAACACAATGCACGCAGATCAGGCAATGGTAAACAACAAATCATATACTAGCACATCGGGCAATTGGACAAAACATGTGAAAATTAATGGACAGATCAAACGACTACTTGCCCAACACAAGCAAGACAACGCCTAACAGCTGAAGGAAAACATCAACAAACTCGACACAATGGCTTCGACGACCAGTATCTATAAACCTTTACGGCGCGCGATATAACGCATTAAGGCGTTACAACCAAGTACCATCATCAACAAACAAAACGCCCATATCGGGAGGCACAAGACTCCGTCTAGGTTATCATTCACATTTATCCGTCAGGGCGCACAATGATCCCCTCATCATGAATCATGTCGTCCCAAGGCAATAGGTGCGACAGTAACCAAAGCACAACACAACCTATCTTAGACCAATAACCCAAGAAATCCAATGCTCTAGGATACCAAATAATTGTCAGAAAACAAGAAGACTATAACCAAGCACCCAATCGACAAGACAACAAGACGCAAGGGAAAACTGACTACTAAACAAACATACATCACAATGAATTCCTAGCACAACAAATTTTGAGGCAGACATACATTAAAAAGGGACACGATCAACCTTCTATGAGTTATTCTCTTTTTGGTATCAACAGTGAAATCGCTAAATAACATTAATGGCGTTGTCTGTTAATGTTCGCTTGTCAACAATCCACATTTATGCTTATCAAGAGATCTATGTCTAATAGTGGTAAAGCGATCTAACTGTAAAGTCTCTGTCTATTAGATACATGATATCGCTAAGTTAGATATATTATGTTGTTGTCATTTAAATATATGATGGGCAAAATTACTACATGATAAAAATGTCGTTTAATATATATGAAATTGCAGAGTGTAAATATATGATATATTGCTGAGTTAAATAACAACAAGATCTATAATTAAGGAACAATAACATCCATAACCGAAATAGGCTATCCAAACAAAAAGCTATCTAACCAATGCTATCTAAAAACAAATCGCTTCCTAGCAATATAGTTGGGTGAATACATTTAAAAGCGAAATCAAAACTCTACCCAACATGGGTCTCTGCCCAACAAAGTCATGCTGTGAAAACATTAGGGGAAATCGCTACCCCATAAACGTTTGTCTAGAAACAATTTCACTATCTTATCTTGCTAATTAAGACTGAATTTATGAAGCTATTCTATGAATTCGTTATCTTTTCAAACTGAACTATATATCGAATATGATTGTTTCAGTGCAACTGAAACAATAGATTATTCCTATACCATTATATCGAAAAAATTTGTGCATGCTGTGAATAATTTGTGAAAGTTGGGAGTGAGGTAAATGTTGTGAGTTATCAATCAATTACATGTTATCATTAAGCAAACTTGACTTATCACTAATCATTCTTTTTTACACAACACAAGTCATTGTCCTTTAAAAGAAACTGCTATAAATGATGTAGCGGGTAAATATAGAATATGAACCTAAAATTTGTTGTTTACAAATCTGTTGTCATGCATTCAACATATTAATTATTTGTCACCCATTAAATATATAAATGTTATCACTGGAATCACTGCATATATATCTTTGTCTCACATTAGTTATAAATCACTATTAATAAATTAATTCACTATCCCAAGGAAAACACAGCGTAATCAACTATTCTGGTACCCAAAACGCATAGCATAAATTCGTTGTCACAACATTAAAACCTAGGTATGTCAACATTGAGAACTGGCTGGTAATTGGTGGCCATTTAAAGACATCGGTAAGGGTTGAAGCTTCAGTACAGATGAAATAAAATCTAGGCGCATTTAAAGGTTATTCAACCTTAAAACCATTTCGAATCTGGACGCAATAAAAGGGTTTAAGCATCAATAAAACGATTCACTGGAAGTAGGTAATGGTTTATTCCAACAGTAAAACGAATTCATTCCAGTCAACGTTGTCATAATAAAAACACAGTCAATACATAACCAATCGCTTATCCATTAACATATCTCACACGGAGACACATCAAAATGCTATCTATGTACACATGACGTAGTTGTTCAGTTAACTGATTGGTATCGTTGTCCAAATGTATTAAATTGTGGTCTAACAATGGTAAAATCACAGTAAAAATGTAATAACTCTCAACCATTACACAAGTAAAAACGCCCCCATTTACACAGTAAATGCACCACCATTTACACATTAACAACACCACCATTTACACATTAAAAATGCCACCCTTTACACAGTAAAAACGTAGAGGTGATCATCAAACGCTGAGATTATTAAGTTGTTCTCCGAGAGAAATAAATAAACAATACGCAAGGTAATGCCAGGAAATCGCAGAGATAAATTATTCGAAAACACGGGCGGAGATTTATCAATCCAGAACGAAGGGATTGTCATTCAACTCAGAGGTTTATCATTCACAAAGCAGAATTTTATCAATAAAAACGCAGAGATGTACCCAAGTTCAAGCAATTAAAAACGTGAAGAAAAAAAATCGTAGTTTTAATCCATCAAGACGTAGAGATACTCATTCACAAGGAAGGCACAAGATGAAGGATTAATCACAAGAGAAAAATGCAGAGATAAGTAAGGGATAGAGAGCTGGGCAAAAATTATCCTTCTCTCATCATCCATGCACAGAAAAGCAGGGCATTAGAATCTATAGGTCTTTAAACACCGAAGTGACGACCGTCAATTCGGCTCCTGGCCGAATGCTCAGGCATGGAATGATGACCTAGGGATAAGGGAGGAAGATAAAGAACAATCTCTTCATAATAATCAATAAAACCAACAAAGATAAGTCAATGAAATTAGAAGTTGGGTTCGCCAAGGGAAATGTATTCAGAAAACAACAAGCAAGGGGATTACAATACTGTAGGAAAGTAGATGCAAGACATCGCATGGAAATGAAATATTAAACCAAGCACATATAAATAACATGTGTAAATTTAATTTCATTGCAAGTAAAAAATTAAACTAGCGTACCTTAGCCAAACACGAATGCTCTGTAGTTTCTGTCTCGCCCGCGCTCCATCCATCTTTCGCTTGCCGACCGATGTGACCTCACTAGTACCTCCCAACCAACGCAAGGGGTACTCTTCTTCCCCCTGAGCCACCTGAGTCGCAAAGGGGCCACAAACACTATACCAGAGAACATATAGCACTCAACTCGCCTCACAAGGTCGAGCTACCACTCGTTACCCGAGCTGGGTATCCCAACTCCCACAAGAGAAGCTCAGTCAAGACAAAAAATCAACAACATAACATTACGCATAAATATCATATCCATAGTCCTCCTCCATACCTTTTATACATTTTTTAAGTGATTTCTTTCCCAAATTTTCATTTAATTTATTTTTCATCAATTTAATAAAAAAAAAACCTCCCCCATACACATGTCACCCATCCCCCTAGTTGCATTAGAAAATTAATTTCATTAAATATTTAATTATTCCTATTTCCCTCACCCACCTAAAATCATTCCTAAAAATGCTCCTTGGTGTCTCAATATTCTCTTACACATATTAAATGACTTACGCCTTTACTAAATCGCTAGTTGAGTTCATAATTAGAAAGTTCTAAAAGACTAGAATCCTTACTAAGTTTGACATTCATCCTTTTCCTTACGTTTCACTTTTTCTTTATGTTTCCCCTTTTTCCTTTAGTTTCTTATTTCTTTTAAGTTTCCCTCTTTTCCTCTTTTAACTAAAACTCAAATTAGCAAGTGTGGAAAAACAACCATTTACCCCTTTTTCTTTTTAATTAAAAATTAAATTTGCATATGTAGATAAAATAGTCATTTCCCTTTTAAAATTTTAATCCCCCATTGAAATTTGATTTTAATAATTTAATTGAATTTATTACCCCCTTCTTGTTACATGTTTAATTATGATTATTAATTTTTTGACCACATGTGTTACTTAGACCTAGATTTTAATTTCACTAGGCTGGGTGACATTTTTATTAGGGAAATTGTTTTTAAATCTTACTTATCACATCATTCATTTTAAGGCCAACTAGGTTTATTCACTTACCCGTTGAAATCACGATGTGCCCTTCATGACACACTAGGTGCTCCAAGGGTTCCACTCGCCTTTTTCCATTTTCCTTACACGACATGCCCTTTAGGACGCACTACATGCTCCAAGGGTGCCACTCGCTTCTTTCCATTTTCCTTGCGCGACATGCCCTTCAGGACGCACTACGTGCTCCAAGGGTGCCACTCGCCTCTTTCTGTTTTCCTTGCATGATGTTCCCTTCAGGAAGCACTACGTGCTCCAAGGGCGCCACTCACCTCTTTACTGACTCGATAGACATAAAAAACCCTTGGAGTCAATACACCGCCAGGTGATCTTGTGAGAGAGTAAGGGACTCTGAGGAATAAGGCATATGCCTTATTGCGTGGCCCTTAGAATCATCATGAGCGATTGTCGCAGTCTTCCCTCATGGCATCGTGGGTCTTCTCGAACTAGGTAATCGTTAACCTATAATTCAAGCCATGGAGGGAGTGCTAGTAGGTTGTGGCAGGGCTACTGTCCACACCTCTCCCTCAAAGTCTCTGGTTGTCGTGCGTGACCCCTCTAGTCCACAAGTGAGTATGGTCGGAAGCTATCATCATCCTGCATCATCAACGAATCATGTCAGAAATAATAATCAATCATCATAACATCTAATCAGATTTACATATGTCATATCAACAATAATCAAACTCCAATAGTCCACTCCCTGACTAGATCCAGAGTCCAAAGGGTTTCATCGATGCCTTTGCATCCTCGAGGTCCAAAGTCCTGCACACTCAAGAGAACCCAGTCAATAGCACATGTCTATGTCAATGCAACAAAATAACATATCATCACATCCATAATGCCTCATAATCATAATCAATCGGCCAATAGTATAATAATCCGGATCACTTACAAGCAAGTGTCCTCAAAGAAAAATTATGCTCAGTGTGTGAAAGAGCGGGATGTTACATACACCCCCTCTTGGTAGAAACTTTATCCCAAAGTTTCACAGTACATAAGTGTCGAAATAAAGTGCATCACAGTATCACAAGTCTATCTATCAAACAACAATGGAATTTGTTGGCGCATATCAAAGGCATCCTCCTGGGTCGCTGAGTGCGGACTATAGTTGTCCCACTAGACCTTGACTTGATCTACAGTTTGATGTCGTAGCGGTCGAATGTGATGGTCCAGGATGCGGAATGGCTCAGCCGTGAGCGCATCCTCATCCGATACCTGCAAGGTACTCAAGTCAAAACATGTGTAGGATCACTAGCATAATGTCTTAAACAGAGACGTGAAAGACATCGTGCATACACCTCAAGGATCAGGCAAGGCTAGTCAATAGGCCACGACCCTCTTTTTTCCACAATCTCGGAGGATCCCACAAACCTAGGAGATAGTTTAGCACCCTTTCCAAACTTGATCGATCTCTTATGCGGTTTCACCCGCAAGAATACTCTATTGCCAACATCGTAACTACGATCAACACGATGCTCATCGACATAAATCTTATACCAATCCTGCGCTTCTTTGATATTTTGTCTTATTGTTTGCATTTGATCTTCCATTTGTTGAATCGCTTCCAACCCCACCAAGACCCTATCCTCAAGCTGATCCCAACTCAAAGGTGTCTGACATGATCTCCCGTAAAAAAACTCGAAAGGCGCCATCTTAATGGTTCTTTGATAACTGTTGTTATATGTGAATTCTACCAGTGGCAAGAATTCTTCCCAACGCTTATGTTGCTTCATCATGTACACACACAACATGTCCTCCAAGATTCGTTTCGTTTGTTTGGCCTGCGCGTCTTTCTTCGGGTGATACACAATACTAAAGTTAAGTTGGGTTCTCGAGGCCTCTTGGAAACTAGTCCAAAATCGTCCTGTAAACACCGATCCTCGATCATATATAATCCTCTTAGGCACGCCATGTAGCCTCACAAACTCACTGATGAAAACTCTAGCTATGTCAGGTGCCTGATACGTCGTACACATAGGAATAAAATGAGCACTCCTTGTCAGAGTGTCGACTACCACAAAAATCAAGTCGTGTCTCCTTGTCTTTAGTGGCAATCCAACAATGAAATCCATCGAAATGACCTCCCATTTCGATTATGGAATAATGTGTGGTTGTAGTAATCATGTTAGATGTCTATGTTCAGCCTTCATCTGTTGACATTCTAGACATCTGGCCACGTAGTTGACTATGTCTGCCTTCATTCATTTCCAGAAGAATAAGGGTTTAAGGTCTTTCCTCATCTTCGTGACTCCTGGGTGAGCCATGTACACTACTATGTGAGCTTCGTTTAGAATCAATCCCCTTAACTCATCGTTTGGTGGTACGTAAATTCGATTTTTAAATCTCAATAATCCATCGTCGTCAAACGTAAATCCTTCAAATCTTGGTACCATCATTGTGTTTTGTTCGATAAAATCCTTGACCTCTTTGTACCAGTCATCGTTGTGTTGTAAAGTTAGAATCTTTTCACGTATATTTGTCTGAAGAGGCATCACGCATCAACCACTATGTTCATTGTTCCCTTTATGTAAGTAATCTCGAAATCGTTGATGCAGGAGCATCGCCAATAACAAGCGAGCGTGGGACAAATGCCAACACATTTTGGCACATGATGAATTGTTTGAAATGTTTTGAAGTTGGATACGCCAAACTTAAATGAGATAATTAAGAAAGGGCGTACTTGTAGATTGTAATCAGACCTTGAGCATCCCGCTCTCGTCTGAAGGATTAAGAGGCATTTATGCTAGTAAATGTAAGTAGGTAGCTTTAAATTCTTAGATTAGATAGTTTTAAGAGCCGGAGGGAAAATGGATATAGACACCCTCACTTGTATCATTGTAACATTAGCATGATCAATAGAGCATAGAGAAGAAGAAGCGGAAAACTGTGTAGAAGAACCCATGTATAGAAGTTCTGAGATTAATATATGAAGCTTTGATTCAGACTCATGGTGTTCAAATACTTTTTGTGTATGCATGATTGAATGTTATGCTCATGATTGTTTTACTCTTTCTATTATACATTTTATTTTATGCCATGTATGTATGATTTCATGTTAAGCATTCGAATTCTGAGAGAGTAAGGAATGAGTTTCAATTGTTTCTCTGTCTGAGCAAGAGTTTTCCTACAAGGAGTGCAGTGAAATTGTCTGCAAGGTGTGTGTTGACAGAAGTCAGAGTTCGTTTCTACAAGCTCAGGAGGGATAACATGTTAATGTTTTATGCTGATATTATAGTTCTTTGCATTTCATAAGATAAGAGCATAATATAAACAAGATCACTGAGAAATACACATCCACAATAGACACAACATTTATCCTGGGAAACCCTCTAGGGGAAGAAAACCCAGCAAAACTTCCTTATCATAAAAGCTTATAAAAATGTTCAAGAGATAACTCAACCAATACAGAAAATCCTCCTCTAAGAGATGCGCCACCCTTCTTCTTATTTCACCAACTTGAAATGTCACCTTGCCTCATAAGAACATGAGCAAGTGAAGTGTATGTTAGAAGTGAGGCGCTAGCCTCTTATTTATACTAATCTGGCACGTGTGAAGAGTCACCATCTTGGCAGGGCCGACCTCTCACACTGGGTGGGTAAATCCACCTTTAA
>ML779184.1:467431-496112 GCA_009831015.1 Picea engelmannii | reverse complement strand
GACTTGATTAATCCTCAGTGGGGATTAATCTAATAATAAAAATAATAATAATGACATGATTAATCCACAATGGGGATTTAATCCAATAACAAAATAATAAGAATGCTCTTCGCAGTTACATTATTTCAACATAACATTGTTCTCATTCTCGCAGAAGTGCAAGTTAAGCACAGGAGTCGTGCAAGGTGTGTGCAGGTCGAGTAGATTCTCAGGGTTTGCAACCTAAGGGAAGAATTGAAGGACTGCCACTGCAAAGAGAGTGCACAGAGTCTAAGAATTCAATACTTGGAAGTATTGAAGGGTTGCCGCAAGGAGTGCGTGCAGGAGTCTTCTTGAAGACTCGAGTTGTGGAGAAAGCTCAGGAGGGATAGAGTCTTCGAAGTTGTCGAAGAGAAGCTCAAGAGGGCTAGTGCCTTGAAGTGTTGGAAGAAGGCACAACGATGCTGTTTGCAGGTGGACAAGTTTCGTGAAAGGATACCTATTCCATTTCGCAGGAGTCCTCAAAAAGGAATTGGATGGTCGGAATTCTCCGTGGAGAATTCGCGAAGTCCCAAGGGCCATCAGATCTTGTAGAGGAGCAGGGGAGTTACGGCAATAATTCTTCAAGTGCAAGCTCGGGAGAAAACTCGACCGTGGGATCCAAGTCAACAAGGGTCATTGGATTCACTCGCATAATCTCATTTCGTGGATTCGTGAGTTGAAGGTTTAAAACCTTTGCATCAAGATTCGTGAGTGGTGAAGTCGTGAGAGAATCGCAGCCATCCATTTGAGAAGGACAGGTGGCAGAGATCTAGGGATCTCGCGAACTCAAAGGTTCGTAAGGTGAGAGCCCAAAGATTGGGTGCTCCAAGTCGCGAGTGGCGAAATCACGAGGAGCCAGGACAACCGTAGGATCCAGGTCCAGGGAGAACTATTGGATCAGAGTCTCATCGCACCTATCGCACATTCGGAGGTTTGAAGGTGCAGAAGCATCTGACAGCACATAGTGGACAGGTGGCATACTTGTCGACACGGAGGTCAAACCTTGTTGACCATTTCGGGGTTTCGTGAGTCGGAGAACCGAAAGCTTAGCATCAGGATTCACGAAGTCTGAAACTCCAAAAAAGTAGGAAGTTCCGTTTTGGGACCCGCATTGACGACGTGTCAAGATTTCGGCATTTCGACATATCGACGGATAGGAAGTCGAGACTTTTGTCCCAAAAGTCCCGAAGTCACGAGTTACGATAAGGAGTAGCGAGGAGTTTGGGATCTCGACACTTCGGGTGTCGGGATACAAAGGAGGTAGCGCTTCGAGAAGCGAAGTCGTGAAGTGTCGAAGCTAGGCACGAGGGACACGTGGTAGAACCGCAAGGTGGGCCCGTGCGATAGATAGGCGGACACATGTTACCTAGTGAAAAGAGTCAACACTCGTTGACCTCTCGCGTCTCAGGGATTCGTGAGATAAGGGAACGAGAGTTCAACCCTTCGACTCGCAAAGTCACGTGTAGTGAGAACGTGAGGAGAAAAGTCAACATCGCTTCTCGGGGTTTCGTGAAAGGAAGGTGCCAAGGTCGAACGCCACAACTTGCGAAGTGGTGAGTAGCGAGAGGAGATAGTGTTAATCTTAGTCGGTGGTCACGTGTGGAGGGTGATAACAGAGGGGAGCTATACCCATTTCGTGATCTCGAGTATCGCAAGATTGGAAAAGAAGAGTCAGGAGCCTCGACTCACAAACTCGCAAGTGGTGAGTTGTGACAAGCACCTTTTGGGTTAGGCCTTGGTCATAGTGCTATGGTCACACGAAGAAGTGGAGCTCGCGCCTAGTGTTGTTCGCGCAGGGGAGCTTCTGAAAGGACTTTTGGATCGATAATTTGTGATTCCAACAGGGAATCTAAAGAGTCGATTCGGCTCGAGAGAGATAAAGAACAATCTTGTGAGTGGATCTCGGCCCGGGGATCGATAGGTCTACGTCAATCGTACTCATTAAGCAATTTCAACCAACATCGTTGTCCACAATGGTTTGTTTTCAGTTCGAATTTATGTCCAATAAGGTAGTGTATCCAAACTCTCAAGGCATAAACAATGGATAACAACTCCAAATCATGCGTCGCATAGTTCTCCTCATGCCTTCTCAACTTTCTCGAGATGTAAGCGATCACTCAACCGTCTTGCATCAAGACTCTGCCTAAGCCTTCCTTGGATGCGTCAGTGCATACCAAGAAGTCTGTGTCCATGTTAGGGACCTTCAGTATTGGTGTCGTTGTCAACAACTCTTTGAGCCTCTGAAATGCCTCCACACATTTCTCGGTCCAAACAAACTTCTTGTTCTTCTTCTGCAATTTTGTGATCGGATTTGCTATCTTCGAAAATCCCTCGACGAACCGTCGATAGTATCCTGCTAAACCCATGAAGCTACGCACTTTCAAGACATTCATCGGTGCACGCCATTCCATAATATCCTCAACCTTTGATGGATCCACGACGATACCTTCCTTGTAGATGACATGCCCTAAGTAGTGAATTTTTGATTAGTAAAATGATCATTTAGAAAATTTCCCATACAATTTATTCTCTCCCAGACACTGTAGTACCAAGCGTAAGCGCTCGTCATGATCCTCCATCGTCCGAGAGTAAATCAAAATATCATCAATGAATACTTGGACGAATTTTTCCAAGTACTCGTGGAACACCCCATTCATCAAACTCATAAATACCCCTGGGGCGTTCGTTAGTCCAAACTGTAAAACAATAAACTTTTAATGTACAAATGTCATCTTAAAGGCGGTATTAGGGATGTCATACTCCTTGATCCGTAACTGGTGATACTTGGATTGCACGTCGATCCTTGAAACATTGTCGCGCCTTTCATCTAATCAAACAGATCATCAATCCTTGGCAACAGATATTGATTCTTGATCGTTTCCTTGTTCAATGGACGGTAGTCAAAGCAGAGTCTTCACGACCCATCCTTATTTTGAATGAAAATAATAGGTTCACCCCATGGTGACACACTAGGACGTATAAGTCCCAGTTCCAACAACTCCTTCAGTTGCATTTTCAACTCCTGTAACTTCGGAGTCGACATCCGATAAGGCGTTCTTGCTATCGGTTCAATCCCCGGTTTTAGATCTAAGGTAAATTCCAATTCCCTCTCTGGTGGTATCCCAGGTAACTTCTCAGGGAACACATCCACAAACTCTCTCACCACCGGAAGGTGTTCTAGACCTTCCTCTACCCCCTTCTCATTTAACGCAAGGATCGCATAAAGATTACATCCCTTGCGCATGCTCTTACGTAGATGTAAGGAAGAGATTATCCTCAGGAAAACTCTCTGGTTCCGACCTACAATCACACGTCTTTGTCCCTCGTCATCGACCAAGCTTAATTGTTTTGTCTTATAGTTGAGTATCGCCTCATGCGATTCCAACCAATCCATACCGATCATGACATCATAAGATCCTAAGATTGTAACGTACAGGTTGGCCTTCATGACAAACTTTACCAGGTTAAGGCTACATCTCATAACCTTCCCTCCAACCTTTTGTTTGGATTTCGAAGCCATTTCTACAAGCTAAATGCACCCTATTCGACTTCCTTTACCTTAATTCTTCTTAGAACTTCTCCAGAAATGAAACTCTCTGTAGCGTCAGGATCTTATCAAAATACAAAGGGTCTGGTCAGTGGCAGTACCTGACTTCTCGAGCACAGTGGAGTGGTGCTATGCCTGGCGATTATTCACCCCTGCAAGAATCCGATGGGCCTTGCCCAAAACTCCCACGATAATGGGTCCATTTGATCCAGATTCCCCAGTCCTCTCCTCTGGGCAGTAATGCTGGTAATGTGGCTCCCCACAATCCAACACACTTTCTTCGGTCCAGTATTCCCGGTACCCGAAGTAGAAGTTGAATTCTAACCTTAAGGCCAAACTGTTAGGGTCCTAACCCGCACATAGGTAGAACAATATATTCGGATGTAATAAAGGTCAATATTAATAAGGCCTTTCAATAAAATAGAATAAGGCGGATGTAAGAAGACCTAATAGAAGCTCCTGCTTCTAGAAGGATCTTCCTCTAGATGCTTCTCTTGATAGACATATTTAGTATAAATAAGGGTCGAGGGTATGAAAACCCTATCTTGGAGATTATTATAACAGAGAGGTGCTCGACTTGAGGTTGCCCACTCGAAGAGGCCCGTGAACATTGATTTTTGAATCAAAGTGTTATTTATGTTGTTGTTCTTATATCATTTATGTGTTATTATGGAGATTATGTTGGTTATATTACTGTTATTCTGCCATTTCTAGCATTTTATTTTTGTTCTGCATACTTTTTATATCTGGTATATTACAAGTGGTATCAGAGCACTTTCCTTGGCAGAAATTGTGGGAATTTTTTTTCAGGGTAGAGACGTATTCTGACGTCTTTAAGCCACAGAGATCTGTCTTTATGCACATAAACTCACGGTTGATGGATTCATACACGCAAGAAATACAAGTGGTTCTTAAGGGCACATCTGTTGGCCACCCTTGTAACCCATGTTGGTACCCCTTCGAGTGGTAGCGCATTAGACAACACCTGTGTACGGATCAACCTAGATTTCCTGAAGCCCTCTTTAGATAAATCGATCAGCCACCTGAATGTTATAGTGCCACCGAGAACAACGCTCGGGAATATACTCTCTAGTACCTGGGTAGTCAGGTAGTACGGCTAAGGGTACAGTCCATCCTCCTTAGTTAGTGCCCTGAGATATTGGGTCGAGTACTATTGTTGGACCCTGCACGTATATCAGAGGAGCTATAGCACAGGGCAAACCCTTGTCTATAGAACCCTTGAATACCTAACCCTTGAGGGACATAAACATAAACAAATTAAAACAAACAAGATCTGTTGCTGCGAAACTGTGTTTGGGTTATCAAATCACTACACTTTTCTTATTGGTTAAGAATTTGGGAATTTCCTTTCTGCAGTATTCTTCAGACCGAAGTATAACTCTATAAAAAAAGTCTAGAATTGTTTTCACCATTATTTGAGACCTATTCCATTGGCTTCATCTCTTTTCCCTTATCACATTCATCCATATCATTTTTCGGAAAAAAAAAATTGACCCCGCCCGCCCCTTTTCAGTTCACCCATCCTCATGGCCCATACCCATAGTCAAGACCTGGTAGCTCGCTTCAACACCTTGCAATCTCGTCTCCTCAAGACTCAAAAAGAAGTAAAACAACTCAGTGCTAATGTTTCCTCCATCGATACAACCATAAATACAACCATGCAATCCTCAATGGAGGAAGTCAAACAAGAACTGACCACCCAGCTTGAATTTGTCTTTGAATCACTCTGCACCAAACTGAAGATCCCTACAGATGACCCTTTCTTTGACGCACCTCCAAAGACTGAAGGTGAACATTCCTCCCATTCCCATACCTTTCAACACCATCACTTTCAACGTGGCCTACACCTTCCACGGGTGGATGTGACCAAATTTGATGGCTCGGACCCCACTGGTTGGGTAACTCAAATGGAACATTATTTCTCTTTATACAACATTACAGATGACTTGGCCAAACTCCGGTATGGTGTTCTCCATCTAGATCAAGAACGTTGGCAATGGTGGCAATGGAGAAAAACTTCCCTTCAAGGGTATATTTCTTGGACCCAATTTGTGACGAAGCTTTATGAACGCTTTGACACTAACACCAACCATTTGGGTCGTTTGACAAAGTTGAAACAATAAGGAATAGTAGAAGACTTCATAGCTTCCTTTGAGTGCCTGGATTTTTGAACAGAGGGCATGACTGATGCTTTCTTTCGAGAGTGTTTTATCAGTGGCCTCAAGAAGGAGATATGGGCCCATGTCCTCATGGCTCGACCCTCGAGTTGGGTGGAGGCTACTAAAAGAGCTAAAGAAGCACAACAGGTTGTATCCTCTCAAAACCAAAAACCCTCCTTTATCCCTCACCCTAAACCCATAAATCTCACTACTCCCTCTGTCCCATTAAAGATCCAAAAATTGACCAGGGCTAAAATGGTTGAACGCCAACTCAAAGGCCTTTGTTATAATTGTGATGACAAATATTTCCCGGGCCACAAGTGTAAGGAACAAAAGATTTTTATGGCCATCTCTAAGGATATTTCAGAAGAGGATGTTGAAACTCCCCTTGTGTCTGAGTCACCTGAAATCACTGACATAACCCCTCTCTCAGACCCTCCCGAAGTGGAACCGGTCATTTCCCTCAATGCTCTCACTGGCTTCTCCGCTCCCCGAACCCTCAAGTTAATCGTTTACATCAAGCATTGGAAGGTCGTCATTCTGGTTGATAGTGGAAGCACCCATAATTTTATTCATCGCTGCATTGCCCAAGAAACTCATTGCTACATCCATGCCGTCAATAATTTCCAAATCATGATTGCCAATGGTGGTTCAATGAAATGTGGAGGGCGCTGTGAAAATGTCCATCTCCAAATCGGTGACTACCACCTAAAATCCCATATGTTTGCTATCGACATGGGCGGTTGTGACATTGTGTTGGGTACAGACTGGCTAAGAACTTTGGGTCCCATTCTCATGGATTTCAAGGAATTAACCATGCAATTCGACCAGGAAGGCCACCAATATAAATTCCAAGGCATCACTATTGGTTCACCTGATAACAACTAAAAATTATTTTTTTGTTATTGTGTAATTTAATTCGGCAGGGGTAAGATTTTTGCTAATCAAATAAATAGCATAAGGCTTCTTGTCTTCTTCTTGTCCAAGGACATCGCCTATAGCGACATCTGATACATCTGAAGAGATGTGGAATGGTAACTTCCAGTTTGGTCCTCTCATCACCGGTGTTGTTGAAATTAACCTTTTAAGCTCTGCAAATGCAACATCACACTTATCAGACCACTGAAATTCCACATTACCAGTTAAATCATGTAAAGGTGAAACTATTCTTGAAAAAAATTCTATGAATCTGCGATAATATCCTGCACAGCCAAGGAAACTACGTACCTCGGCTTGTGTACGGGGTGTAGGTAATTTAAGGATTACCTCTATCTTTGTTGGGTCTACCTTGATTCTATCTGCAGAAACATAGTGTCCTAGTACCACACCTTCAGTCATCATCATATGAAATTTATCATGACTCAAACACAACCTTGTAGCAATGCATCATTCCAGTCCCTTCTCCAGATTTCTTAAGTCATGATCAAAGTTAGTGCCATAAGAGGTAAAATCGTCCATGTAAACCTCGAGTCCTTCATTAATTAAATCAGAAAATATGCTTAAAATATCTCTTTGGAATGTAGCTGGAGCATTACATAACCCAAAGGGAAATACTCGATATGCGAAGGTACCCCAAGGACATGTGAATGTAGTTTTATCCTGGTCTTCCGGAGAAATCTGAATTTGATTATAACCGCTAAATCCATCTAGGAGAGAGAAAAACTACTTCCCCACTAAGGTATCAAGGACCTGATCTATAAAATGTAGGGGAAAATGGTCCTTCTCGATATCTTTGTTGAGTTCTTTGTAGTCTACAAAGATTCGCCACTTACCATTCTTTTTAGGCACGATTACCAGTGGGGAGACCCACTGGCTGTCTGAAATAGGATATATGAAATCTACATTCAACAATTTATGTAATTCTTCTTTGAGAATGTCCCTGAGATGAGGGTTCAATATTCATTGGGGATGTCAGATGAGTCGAGCACCTTTTTCGATATAGATATGATGTGTACATAGTTGGGGATCGATTCCCTTCATGTCAGAGTATTCCCAGGCAAAAGCCTGTTGATATTTAGAAATGATCTAGATTAATTTTTGTTGTTGTTGGTCATTTAGATTGGCGTTAATATTCAAAAATCTTCCTGGTGTCATTTCAACTGCAATGCTATTATGGACAGTAGTAGTGGGAATGTGTTGATCAATCAATTCTTCCAAAGGACCTCCCTGTGATTCACTGTCTAAAATGGCTTTTAGCATTTGACATGTTGGGTTACTTATAATAGTTGGGATGTTAATGAAGTTGTTGATCACATCATCTTCTAATTGATTTTTGAGCACAAGATCTTATTCTAGTGTGAGAGGAGGGCGTATGTTTTCTTCTGGATATCTAGGTGGTTGCAATTGCTGGTGTATGATAGGTAGACTTGGTTTGGCTCGGGGATACAAGATAAGGTTCTTTATAGCACTTCCTCTAGCAATTGTCATGTTGCATGTGCGACATCCTATGTATGCATATGTTGTTGCTAGCCATGGTTTCCCTAATATTAACGGGTGTCCATCTAGTCTACTTCTTGGGTTAATAACGAGGAAATCAGTGGGGTATTCCCAAGAGTTAATTGAGATTTCTATGTCTTGTAATGTGCCTTCTGGTTTAACCACCGATCTATCAACCAATTCTAGCAAAGTTGAAGTTGGTTCCTAAGAGGTGATACCCAGGACGTTACGGGTCTCATTGGTCATAATATTGATGGTTTCTCCCAACTCTACCAGTGTATTAGGGAAAGAGAAACCCCGTATCTGAATTGTTACCACGAGATTTCCTGGGTCTGCGTATTTCACTGGCTCATGTTTGCCTAAAATAAGATCGGATAAGGCTCCTACCACATGAACAATTGATTGATTCTTAGTTTTTCTTCCAGGCTTTTTCCCACATAATTCTTTAATTGTTTTCGCATAAATAGGAATATCTTGTATAGCCTATAGGAGTGGGATTTTAACACATAAATATTTTAGTTCCCTGACGATATCAAAGTTGGGATATACAATTGGTTTAGCTATCATTAGCCTTTCAGGGAACGGGGGAGAATAAATTACGTCTTTATCAGGATTTGATTGCTCGACTGTGTTTTTCCCATGTTTCGCTTCTTTGTTATAACCACAGTCGATGGATTTATTGTTGGTTGTCTATCTTTCTCGTTCTCTTGTTCTTGATGAATGCTACTTTCCTCGGGAGAAATTACATGCCCTGACCTTAACCGAAGCTCATTGCATCCTACAGAGTTTGTTTCACCTTCCAAATTCTCAATAATTTCCACGAGCTAGACTGGTCTATTATTAGGATTCGGGTTGGGTTGAGTTGGTAGTTGGGAGCGTACTTGAGGTTAGGGATTTTGGGGCATTGAAGTGGAGCTCGTAAAGTTGGGTGAGCTTGAGGAACAATTCCCATAGGTTGATTGGTCAGTCCCATGGGGAGCTGCCAGTTTTGAGTCCAATTGGGAGCTTGGTTAGTTGTGCTAGTCCATTGTGAAGGATAGGAACTATTATTTGAATTTTTCCAAAATGGGGTAGAGTATTGCAGGTTGGGCCAAGCAAGGGTAGAAACCAGTTGATTTGGCCAAGGTGCAGTAGGATATTGTTGGGACTGCCATGTGGGGTTAAAAAATGGTTGGCCCTGCCATGTACTTTCAGGATTGTGTTGTTGATTATATTGTCCAGGAAAGAAAGAAGAAGGATCTTGTAGCGTACCTAGGGGACGAACCTGCCATTGGCGATGCTGAGCCATCAAATATATTGGTTATGTTTCTTCTTATGCTTCTTTAAAGACGACCTTTAGTCCTGGAAGTGATGGACATTGTTCTGTCACATGATATTTGACACATATAGCGCAGGTTCGAACCATGTCCAGGGGACATTCCCGTGGACTATGTTTCTTCCTTCACCATGGAAAAAATATAGCCAACCATTGTTCTTCTTCTGCCTGTCTCTTTTTAGCTTGCAGAACATCCAATTGCGTAGTTAGAGTACCCAAAATGTCAGTTTTAAAATTCTCCAAAAGATTACCAATTTATGCTCGGGTGACACTCCCACTAGTAATGTTGCTACTTCTGGTGATGGGACCTCGTATTCCTGATCTGGTTCGTGTACTACCGCACAAACACCTGATACACACTTGGACAATTTCATCATAAGTTTCTTGATAAATATCGCCTTTTCCCATCAAATTTAACGTCTCTACCCATTCATCCTTCATACCTTTTATTAGAGTGGCTTTAAGTACCTCACCTGGTAGTGTACTATAAGGTGACCTCTGCAGGTTATATTGAAATCTTTCAAAAAATTCTTATAGTGTTCCATTTTGTTTTGCAACCATTTTAAAGATTTCATCCTTTAAATCCTTGGTTCTACAATAGTCTTGATATTTTGTAAGGAAAGCTTGTTTCATTTCATCCAATGAATTTATAGTTCCTCCCCCTAGTCCCATAAACCATCGTAAAGATGCTCCTTTCAAAGTGGAAGGAAATAGCTTTAGTTTCTGGGTTCAGAGGTACAGTTATAGCCTCTACACAGTACATCAAATTCGAATAAGAATGCGTCAGGGTCTGAAATCAATCCATTGAAGGTTGGAAGATTATGTAGTGGAATGGATTTCATTGGGGCATTAGCAACCGAATCAACTATAGGATATTCCAAAGTGGTAGTGTGGGTCTGGGGTCGCCGCTGATTTTGTTGTGCCATTTCGTCAAAAATGTGCCAATAACCCTCAGGAATGTCTTAGTCTAGGATTTCTACTCGAGGTGGATGATTACTTGGTCCCTTAGGAGGGTTTTCCAAGCTACTTACATCTAGGATTTTAGGTGTTCCTTATCCTACCAGAATCATAGGAGATCCAAGTTCAGGTGGTTGTGGGTTTTCTTCAGCAGCTCCACTGTTCTCCCCTTCTCCTTTTCTCAAATTACAAGAATTTTCCTTGCCTAAAGGACTGAAAAGTGGAGCGTGTGTACTTTGGAAACTCTGTTCAGTTCCTTCAGTTCCGCTATGTACCTCAATGTGAGCTGCAATTGGTGAATTTATTTCTTGAGGGACTCACGTAGAACCTTTTCGAGGTCCAATCAAGGTTTGAGATTCAGCCTTTCGGATAATTTCATCTATAAAAGTGCTCCTTCCACAAGCCACCAAGCCCTGGGCTTTTGTATTTTTTGGTAAGGGTTTTTGTTTTTCAGGTTCTTTCTTCTTAGTCATACACACCGACGCAAATTCTATGCACCTATGTAACCTATATGCATCAGTTGAAGGTAGGCATTGGCACAAGCATTTTACTTGTTGATTGTGCAGGTTCTTACCTTTCGTTTTTAATACCTCATCCTTTCAAAGACACAACCTATACTATCCTTGACAATCTCCCCGGCAATGACGCCAAAATGTTGGGTTCTAAAGATGTCCCAAAAACAACCTTAGTCTGACATTAATTTTATCAATCAAGGATTCTTCTTTTCTCTCAAGATTGTCAACAAAATCTATGCAGATAAGTTGTAGAGGTTTAAATCGTGTAGAGGGTTCGTTTATAGTAAATCTGGATTCATCTAAATTACTGTAACAATCAAGATTTTCACACATTAACTACAAAATCTGAAACTAATAATTCAATCAATAGGAAATATATTCTGAACAATAACACATCTTGAAAATAAACATTAATTAATTATTGAACTCATTCATCTATCCAGGAAACAACAATTTAATCTACAAAAACGCCAATGAATCAATCTCTCAAAGAACAATGATTAATTAACCTATTTGAAAGGAACATTGATCTATTGAGATTTAAGAAGGAACAACAAATGTGAACTTAATGAAAGGAACAAAAAATGCAAATTTAATGAAAGGAACAACAAATGCAAACTTAATGAAAACAATCGACAAGTGATAAATTGACAACAATCAGTAATGGAACAACAATCAATAATTCTCAAATAGAACATGTGCTCTCTGCGAATGGAATGACACAATCAATTCATAATAGAAACAACACGTTAATGAATCTATTCTAACTATTGAAGAAAATATCAATACACAGAATTACCACAGAATCTATGAAATTACAGATAAGACAATAGCTCATGTCGACTAGGCCCACAGTCTCCAGAAGAAACTGTTATGAAAAAATCAGTACACGGAAATGGTCAAAATGCTTGAAACTTCCCTTGATTCCATAATTGATAATTCATTTACAACTGGGTTGTTGTACATAGTATCGACAATTAGGAGATCAGAATTCTGGTACATATATCCTCTCTATCGTTCACTCTTCTTTATATATTACAATAAGACAAGTGAATTAAGCTATCTTGAGGATCGGGAGATATAGTTACCCGGTATCTTCTCTATTTTATTTCTTTACATTAGTTTTGGTATGTTTGGGGTAGAGTAGAATTGATTGACTTTTAGACGGTTATTCGCTCTGTTTACATCTTGAACCCTGATGTAGTTAAAGGGAGGGTTTTCCCGCTAGCAGAACTGGCGACCATATTGGGGATTGCCTCTAGGGTTTTTTAGGGGATTTTGAGTTGTTTGTTTGGTTTGTTTTCCTTTCAAGTTTCTTTCAAGTTTTCTGAGTCTGTCAAGGGATTTTGGTCACCTCCAGGGTCCATACCAGTTGTCCCTGCCCTGTAAGACTCCCTGATCTTTTCTTTTTTTGAAGAGATACAGAGGTGTACGCGCCCTGTCTTGGATCAGCCCGCGTACATATGCGCTCTGCTCAGTAAACAACCTGCGTACATACACATGCTACTGATGCAACATCCCACGTCTCTGTTTCATGAAAGTTTTTTGAAAAAGAGGGAGTTTGCCTCTTTCCTAATTGAAGTTCACACTTCTTAGGGCTTTCTTGGATCAATCTAGAGTCTCTGATTGTGGCTATAACCTGGATATAGGTTTCAGTTTACTTGTTTTCTTGGTCTTCTTGTGTTTCCTGGCATTTTTAGCTTATTTTTTAGCTTGAATTTTAAGAAAAATGAGTTTCCATGAATCATGAATTCATCAGTTTCTTTTAGCATCTTTTCTTAGTTATGCTTTGACTGGAAGAAAAAAAAAAAAACTAGTTGTTCAGGTCTCTTTTTTTCTTCGCATTTGTTTTTCATTGTTATTTGAAAAAGAAAAATAAATTAGCATAGTGTTGTGTTTTCTTCTCATCTTGAAATCATTTCAAAAGAAAAAATATGAAAGATAATCCTTCTTTTCCAGTGTTATTATAAGTTTCATTTTTTTGCAAGAGTCTTAACAACATCAATTGAACTACCACACCTTTTGAGTAAATCAAGCCTTAAAAAGAACACTTAATCTAAAATACACTAGAATTTTCTCTCTGTAGGGTTCACAAACTAGTTTAGGGTTTTAGGGCCTTGAATTAGGTTTGGAGAGGAAACTCTTCAAGGCCATCTGTGGATCCTCGCTGCTGAAAACAAAAGCTCGCTCGCTTGATTTTAGGCCCGAAATGTACTTCTTCTGTGTCCTGTGCTCGGCGCTCAAGAATTTGCGAGAATTGGCGCTAACACCCTTGATAGGCTTTGAACTTGTTATCCTGCTCATTACGATCTGCCCGACTATCGACTGTACCCGCATGGTAACTTCTTGCGAGTTGGCAACCTAATTGCCCATATTTTAGGGACTTACACAGGTGATTGCGGGGATATACCGTGGTACCTGGGGTGGACTTCAGATCACGCTTCACGGAGTATACCTGTAGGGTGCTTCTGTGTTCGAGTTTCACTTACACCGGTTAGTTTCTCTAGTGTCGATTGGCGTAACTGTTCTTCCCACTAGTTAGTCATCTGCTTGATTTTCCTTTAGGAACTTTTAGTGTGTGCTTTGTGCTCCCTATTTTTACATTGTGAGTTAGTTAGTCTTTGATTTGGGTCTCTCACCAAGGTGTTATACCACCCACTCTGTCGATCGTGAGGACTTTTCAGTCTTCTTCTTAGAAACGTGGAGTTGCCTCTTTATAGGCATTGTTTTTTATGACATTGGTTTGCCAGAGTCAGTGTTTGAGACTTTTACGGACTTAAACGATCCTGCAAGGGGAGAACCTATGCATAAGATATTCATGGATAAAGTTCCTAACAATACCAACCAAGGAACCCCTTCACAAGGGGATTCTTGTGTTTTTCCTTTCTTCAGAAATGTTGGTTTCCCTTTGATGGCCACTTTGTACATTCCTGGGTTGAATGTGGGACTACCGGTTTGGTTGGGTACCATTCCAAATGTCCTGAATTCACTTGATGATTCTTAGTTAAGAACTTTATTTCATGGGCATCATGTTGATGTTCCTTCGCGAACAAAGTCTTCTCCTCCTCCTTCTCCCATATATGGTGAAAGTATTGTTACTAGTAACCGAAAGTATAAATGAAATAGAAAGAGGAAGAATATGAAGAAGAAATCACCAACCTCTGCGAGTCATGTTAGAGATAGGTCGTCAACCTCTGAAAGTCATGTTGAAGACTAGCACCCAGCATCTGAAAGTCATGCTGGGGAAAATCACCTAGCCTATGCAAGTCATGTTGGGGGAAAATGTCCAATCACTGCTAGTCATATTGGTGATAGGTTTGTAGCCTCTACGAGTCATGTTATTGACCCATCACCAACCTCATGCAATTCATGTTGGATATGTGCAACCAACCACTTCTAGTCATGTTGGGGGAATTGATTATGTTGAGAAACCTAGACGGATAGGGTGTAAGCCTAAGTTCCCTTGTAAGATTTGCAAGGGAGATCACCTTACTCATCTGTGCCCTGGCATTCCAGAAGTACAAAAATTGTGGTCCTTGTTTGCAAGATCTTTTGATTCTGAGTCTTCCGAGATTTCCTCCCAGTATATTCAATGTTTGGTTGATGAAGTGGTCATGTCGATGCAATCTTAAGCTGATCCCACTCCTCTTTTAGGGGGTGATGTTCCTGTAGACCATGTTGCCTCAAATCCTATTCAGCCAGTGGTTGAGAAAGTGGTCATGCTGATGAAATCTTCGGTTGATCCCACTCCTCTTTTGGGGGGTGATGTGCCTTCAGACCATGTGGTATCGCAACCTATTCAGCTAGTGGTTGAGGAAGTGGTTGTGTCGATGCAACCTTCAGCTGATCCCATTCTTCTCTTGGGGAGTGATAATTCTACCGACTATTTTTTTAGCATTTCCCGTTCAGTACTTTCAGAACAAGGGGGGATTCCGCTCACTTGGACCCCCTCAAATCCCTAGGATGGTTTCCTTTGATTGGAATGACCTTGTTGAGCATCATCTTCCTTCTTTTGCACCCTTTCAAATAAGCATTGAAGTTAATTCAAATAACATTTACCGATGTATTGTAGATGAAGGAGCCTCGGCAAGTATTTTATCCTCCTTAGATTGGCAAGCTTTGGGTTCTCCGGAGCTTGTGTCTGCATTGCATGAGTTGTTGGCTTTTGACAGATGTCCTAGTGAATATTTGGGGATTCTTCCTTAGTTGCCTATCTCGTTAGGTGGGAATATTTTCCTTGTCGATGTTATAGTGGTGCAGGGCCCATTAGTTTCAATATGCTTCTCGAGCGTGATTATGTATATGCTATGAATGGTGTGGTGTCCACACTCTTCCGGGTGATGCATTTCCCTCACAATGGAAGCATTGTCACTGTCGACCAACTGGCATATGATAATCAACATCATAATTCGACATTAGTTCATGCTACCCCTTTATACGTTCCTAGTATTCGTGTAGACTCTACCCCGCCACAGGTAAATTATGTGGCATCTTATCCTCGGTGTTCGATTGATTCTAAGCAGGAACCTATGCAATAATGTTTTCCTTCTCGAGATTTGGTCTCAGAAATTGATCCATTGGTTTATCCAATGGGGGCATGGGAGCCCTTGCTTCCCCCCTTTGGTCCAAGTGATCTTGAGTCTCCTTTTGAGTCTGATCTCATTGTTTGTAGATCCTCAAGCCCTTGTGCTTGTGATTCTTTACTGATAGACTATGTCAGTCCAAGAAAGAACCTCCATCATCATATGGAATATGGTCAGTTTACCTCTCCCTTTGGGAGTGTCGACCCTCCTCGTTTGCGTGATTTCTCAGATTTTGAATTGCCTTCGGATGAGGCTATCCTTTAAGCCATGACTATGATTTTTATACCTTGGGAAGACTTACACCATGGTTTGTGTTTTCTTCCCTTTTGGGAGACTTTCTAGGTTGACTATCTTAGAGACTATTGGTCTGAGCCTAACAATGGGCTCTACCTAAACCAATATTATGCATGAGTCGTAACCCCCTGGAGTCTTCTTTAAGCCCTTTTCAGACTCTCTAAAAATGAAAAGATTTTTGAGTGATCTTGCTGCCTTTCACGCTCGCCAAACTCAAATTTGAAGGCACATCTGTTTGGCGGTATTTTACCCCTTTTTCGGTCCAGACGGTTAATTTCACGAATAAAGGTATGCTCTAGGAACTTTGATTTGCTAGAAGAGTATTCGCAAGCATAAGTTTAACCCTTTTTCGAGCCCAAGGGACTAAATCTTCGAAAAATGAACATTCTCCTTGGTTTTGGTTTATCACCTTTTTCGGGCCTTGGAGATTACTTACAAAAAATGAACCCTCGCAGAGTCCATAGTTAAGCTCTTTTCAGACTCCCTAAAATTGAAAAGATCGTTGAGTGACCTTGTTCCTTTACACTCATTAAATTGGTCCAGAATAACATCTGTTGGCATGAGTTTAACCCTTTTTCCAGCCTGTAGATTATAGCGGAAAAAGGTACGCCTCGAGAGATTCATCTTGCCGGGAGAGTTCTCCTCAGTAACTTTTATACTTTTTCGAGCTAAGGAGACTAAAATTAGAAAAAGGATGTGAGTCCATAGTTAAGCTCTTTTCAGACTCCTTAAAATTGAAAATATTTTCGAGTGATCTTGTCTTTGTCACACTCGTTAAAATGGTTTTGAATAGACATCTTTTTTATGCAAGTTTAACCCTTTTTCGAACCGACTAGACTATCTCCGAAAAAGGTACTCCCTGGAGTCTTCTTTTACATTTTTTCAGACTCTCTAAACATGAAAAAAATACCGAGCTTGCCTTCTATGGGCTCATAAAAATTACATGGAATGGGGTCTCATTGTCTCTTTCTTAATCACATTTGCATCTTTGCGTCTTTGGCCTGATGCCGACTCCATGTTGCTCTCAACTGAACCTTTGAAGAATGCCTTATACGCAAGCCTTGTAGCACTTCTTGTCGTTGCGACCTGACACCTTGACCCATGGAGGAATTTCCCTCTAGTGTCCTTTTCCTGCACATGTCTCCTTGCTCTGAGCATTAGTATGTTCCTTGCACTTGGAACTAGTATGCTTGCTTGTGGCACTCGTTCCTCCTTTGTAACATATCATTCTTTTATTCTTTTCCAAGCTCTTTAAAATTGAAAAAGACAAAAAAATAAAATATTCCAAAAAGAGGGGACGTGAAATATGTATTCTTCTTTCGGCAGCACGAAGAGTTGCCCTTGGACAAAGCACATCCTTCCATTTGATTCGCCAAGCATTGGGATCTAGTATGACCTTAGGAAGTTGTTCTCACTACATAGAGTTGTGTCCTCCTTCATTTGGTTACTCTTCCAAACACATGGAGAGTTTGCATTGCCTCCTGCATCGTGAACTTATGTCAGTGTCATGCTTCCTGATTCTTATCATCTTCCATGCTTTTTTCCGAGGGAAGTTTCACCCAACTTGAGTTATTCTTTCTACAGTTTGTCTCTTGACTTCTTGAGTTGGCCATCCTGAGAGTCCAGTCAAGTCATGATTCGAAATCGATGAAGTTCTCCCCTTGGACAAAACACATCCTTCCATTTGATTCTTCGAGCATTTGGATCTAGTATGACCTTAGGAAGTTTATCTCACTACATAGAGTTGTGTCCTCCTCCATTTGGTTACTCTTCCAAACACGTTTGTGTTACCTCCCGCATCATGAACTTATGTCAATTTCATGCTCCCTGAGTCTTATCATCTTTCATGCTTTTTTCCGAGGGAAGTTTCACCCAACCTGAGTCGTCCTTTCTATAGTTTGTCTCTTGACTTCATGAGTCAGCCATCCCGAGAGTCCATTCAAGTCCTAATTCAAAATCGATGAAGCTCTCTGCATGATCATCGAGATCCTCCTTTCTTTTCCCGAAGAGACATTGAAGACCTCGGGGTAGTGAGTTATACACTCCCATTATACTCCTACTTGGGTCTTGAAGATCTTGAAGTTGTTTCTCCATCTGTGAAGGCCTCATCTCCACCCATCGGGCGTCACTAGCTTCTTGAAGATGGATACTCTGCTTGTATATCTTTGACTAATTTTGAGATGTAGATCCGTTGTGTATTGCTCGCATCTACACTTTATATAGTTATATGACATGGATCTGCAGTGTATTTGATTGACATCCATGATTTAGTTCATCCTGAGCATGGGTGTACCCACCTCAGAGAATCAATTGTTGTTTTGAAGATAGCACCTCCTGAACTTTGGTCTCGGGCTCACTCGATTATGTACATTGGTGAAGATATTGTAATGTATTTCGGCCATCATTTTCTCTTCTGACCTCACACATTAAGGGGCATCTGTTATAGCCCTAAATTTCCCTACTCATGCATACATGGCCTTGGCCCTCTTACTTGCATATTTTTCCAAAGCACTACTCATAATCTCTTCTTAAAAAACCATTTTTTAGAAGATGTATGCGTCGTGCACCATTACAACCCACGTACATACGCTTGTTGCACCACTACAACTGGCGTACATATGCCTATTGCACCATTACAACCCACGTATGTTTGCAGAAGTTGCAAAAAATAAAAAGTTGCAAGGAATTCGTTGAAATTTACAGGCTATTGAAGGTTTTCCAACTAATCCATCTACTATAGCCCGTCACCCAACCGAGTAACACCTCATATAAAAGGAGGTGTTGGGGTCTCATTTCAGATCCAAGCATAAGAACAATGAAACTCTGCCCAATTTCACTTCCCCTCCTTGCCCAAGATATTGTTTCATTTTGTGAGATATTGCCTCAGCATTCCCTCACCAGCCCCTTCTTCCTCCATTCAATCCATTCCCTTCCATTGAGGTGATTAGAAGGTTGAGAGAAGAATTCCATTCAAGGTGCACTTGGAGCATGGTAAAGAGGAGCCCAAACCAAGTTCATGGAACGGTGGCCGACACAGATTGTAAGGTATAATCTTTGTATGATGAATAAAAGAATCACATTTCCCTGTCCCAAATGATGGTGTTTTGAGTGTTTTCATTGATTTATACTTGACATTTTATATCTAACCCTAAATTATGGATAGAATAACATGCTTGTAGTTCTTGTTTTCCTATCTTTGGATGCAAGTCGTCCCTGGGAGGAGACATGTAGTCAATGGAACTTCCAAGCTTGAGGAGATCATCACCAGACGTGGGATCAAAGGTATAGTTACCCGATCTCTTCTCTATTTTCTTTCTTTACATTAGTTTTGGTATGTTTGGGGTAGAGTAGAATTGATCGAATTTTAGATGATTATTCGCTCTGTCTACATGTTGAACCTTCGTGTAGTTAAAGGGTGTTTTTTCCCACTAGCAAGAGCCTAGATGATAAAGGCCAATGAGCCTATTTTTGGATATGTAAATACTCATATACGGAGAAAACTACAAGTGGAGAGGAGCACGATTCCGAGACGGCCATGTGTCAATCCTAACACATGTTGTTTTATGTGGGAAAGTATGTTCATTCGGGGGGTTCTCTTCCATTCTTTCCATGCTTCCCATGCACTCATGCATTCGCACGGGGATCCATTACCTCCATTATCAACCTATGAGCATGCACACACCTCTGGAACTCGCAATTATACTTGAGTTATCCTGTGTATTTCATGTGAAGCCCAACGCACCTGTATTTTCCTAATCTCGTGTTGTGCTTAACGGTTGGTTGTTGCTACCAACACAATTCATGGACTGAGCATGGATTTCTACCATTATTTGTGTTCATACCAAGTCTTATTTCTACTATCACCTTGTTGTATTGTCTAAGGAGTTGGATTGAAGAAGCAGGTTGTCAGGCATGTGAGAAACTCTCTCCAGGTGAGAGAGTTGGTTGGGAAAGAAGAAGCAGGTTGTCAGGCCTATGAGAAGCTCTCTCTAGGTGAGAGAGTTGGTTGGGAAAGAAGAAGCAGGTTATCAGTCCTGTGATCAACTCTCTTTAGGTGAGAGAGGTTGTTGGGAAGTGATTTCTCCTAGAGGGATCCTAGCAGCAGCTATAATGCTATGAGAATTATAGCATTAGTTGTTGAAGCCCTGGAAGGGAAGTGGGGCAGCTGAGGGACTGTTGAGCAGAGAAGGGGCAGGCTTCCTGGGGTGTGACATGCATGTGGGGAATGATAGGTTGTAGGTTGTGTGTATAAGTTGTCTCCTGAGAAGGAATCCTTCCTGATTGATTGTGTAGCATCCCATTTTCTAAGCCTAGCCTAGGAATCCCTTTACCCGGGTGGAGTTTAGTCCCAGCTCAAGGGTGACCCACTGTTGAGAGTGATTAGCAGTGTGGTCTATGGTTGGGAGGTTTTTGGAAGGTCTGCAAGCAGTTGGTGGTATTCTACAGAAGAATGGTTGAAGGAATACCAGAATTGAAATCTACACATGAAGGAATCTGCAAGGGATGTGCCCTTGGGAAGAATATCAAGAAACCATTCCCAAGTAGAAACAACATATCTAAGGAGATCCTAGATCTAATACACTCAGATGTTTGCGGTCCAATGCCAGTCAGATCCCTAGGAGGATCTCTTTACTACGTAATCTTCATAGATGACTATTCAAGAAAGACGTGGCTATACCTACTGAAGACAAGACGAAGTATTCAACAAGTCCCAAGAATTCAAAGCAGAAATAGAAAACCTCACGAACAAGAAGATCAAGACACTAAGAACAGATAATGGAGGAGAATACACCTCGAAGGAGTTCGTTGCATTTTGCAAATCGACAGGGATTAGGAGGGAGCTGATTGTTCTTCATAATCCTCAACAAAATGGTGTAGCAGAAAGAAAGAACAGATCTATCGAAGAAACCATAAAAGCCTTATTGAATGCTCAAGGTCTATCCATGTTCTTATGGGGAGAAGCAGCAATGACGGAAATATATGTGCAAAACAGAAGTCCTCATCGTATATTGAAGGACATGACACCAGAGGAATCCTTCTCAAGTAAGAAACCTAACGTGAAAAACTTAAGAATATTTGGATGTCCAGTTTACTCTCATATTCCCAAGGACAAAAGGAATAAACTAGAACCCTCAGGGAAGAAGGGGATATTCGTGGGATACAATGATTCATCCAAGGTCTATAGAATATATATTCCAGAACAACACAAGATCGAAGTTAGAAGAGATGTAATGTTCAATGAAAGGATGGCCTTCAGGAAATCCATCGAAGAAATTATAGAAGAAGAAGAGCTTGAAGAACCTAATGAAGAAAACACAGAAAACGAAAATGACGAAAAGGATCAACCTGATCATCCTATGGAGCCATGTGAAAACACTGATTCAGATATCGTATCGAAGACCAAGAAATGACCAGCTTGGCTTGAAGCTACATTACAAGACGCAGAAAGACTCAAGGTTCCAGAAGGAACATTCAGGAAGAGTAAAGGACCAAAAAGATTCTCAAGTTATGCAACATACATGACGAAGCTTCTAGATGAAGAACCTACCACATTTGAAGAAGCAGTTCAAAAGGGACAATGGAAAGAAGATATGATGGAATAGCATCAATCCATTATGAAAAATGATGTATGGGAAATTGTACCTAGACCTAAAGAAAAATCCGTGGTAACCTCAAAATGGGTATACAAGATCAAACATGCAGCAGACGGAAGCTTGGATAAATACAAGGCAAGATTCGTGGCCAGAGGGTTCTCCCAGAAGGAGGGAGAAGATTATGACGAAACCTTTGCTCTGGTGGCTAGGTATACCTCCATCAGAGCTATCATATCTCTTGTTGCTTCCATGGGATGGAATCTACATCAGATGGATGTAAAAACAACTTTTCTGAATGGAGCAATTGAAGAAGAAGTATATATTGAACAACCTCAAGGGTTTGAGGTACATTCCAGAGACACTCACGTTTGCAGATTGAAGAAATCTCTATATGGACTCAAGCAAGCTCCAAGGGCTTGGTATGCCAGAATGGACAACTATCTAACAAGACTTGGTTTCTCCAAGAGTCATGCAGATCCAAACATTTATTACAAAGTTGTGGATAATTCACTTGTGATTCTACTATTATATGTTGACGATCTATTCATAACAGGTAAAGAATCTCTCATTATCCAGTGCAAGAAGGAATTAGCTTCTGAATTTGATATGAAAGATCTAGGTCTCGTGCATTATTACTTGGGACTAGAAGTATGGCAGAAGCGTGGTGAAGTATTCCTTGGACAAGGAAAGTACGCAATAAAGATCCTTTGGAAGTTTGGAATGATGGACTGTAAGTCCATGGGCACTCCCATGAATGTGGATATAAGAAAAGTGAAAGTTCCAGATTCTGATCCAGTAGATCCATCTCTATATCAACAGCTAATTGGATCATTGATGTATTTGGTAAATACTTGACCAGATATTTGCTTTGTTGTAAATACATTAAGTCAGTTCTAGGTGGAACCTAGACAAGAGCATTGGATAGCTACAAAGCATGTCCTAAGATATATTCGTGGGACAATAAACTATGGCTTGAGATATATCGCATCTAGTGATATCCAACTTCATGGATTCATAGACTCTGATTGGGCAGGAAGTGCAGAAGACATAAAGAGCACTTCAGGTATGTGTTTCAGCTTGGGCTCTGCTATGATATCTTGGGGAAGCAGGAAACAAAATTCTGTCGCACTCAACACAATAGAAGCAGAGTATATGGCAGCATGTGAAGCATGCACAGAAGCAGTATGGCTAAGGAAGTTAATCTCTGATTTATTTGATCAGATTCCATAATCGACCATAATTTATTGTGATAATCAAAGTTGTATAAGATTATCAGAACATCCATTGTTTCATGAAAGGTCGAAACACATTGAGATCAAATACTACTTTATTAGAGATAAAGTCCAGGAAGGAGAGGTAAAGCTCGAGTATATCCCCACTGATGAGCAAACAACAGACATCCTGACGAAACCTCTATCCAAAATAAAGTTTGCATATTTCTGAGAGAAGATGGGGATCGTGGAAATAACTCCCTTAGCTGAAAGGGAAGACTCTCCAAGTTAGGAGGGAGCACTAAAAATATTATTGCAACATTTATAATTATTTGAAAAATAGTCCAGATTGGACATATTCTTTCTTGTTCGGAAAGTGGATTGAGATTTCTGACGGACAGTGACTTCCCACTGTGGTTAACATGGGAAGTAGTTTGATTGTTGATGTATCATAGACAACGAATTCCCATTGTGGTTAACACGGGGAGTGGTCTAGGGCAGTCTCTCTTCTTGAGGGTTACTCAAGAAGACTAGCCCGCCTCGTCAGACAATGATTTCTCATTGTGGTTAACATGAGGAATGGTATGTTTTGGAGGTTGATACAGGACAATCTTTTCCTCTTGTGGTTAACAGAGGAAATGGTCCGGACAGTCATTCCTTAGGGTTTTACATTCTCTCCAGGGTGCACTTTGATTAGTGTAGGAGGAATGGCCCAGGGTGGGGAATGGTCCAGACTCAAACATTCCTTAGGGTTTTACATTCTCTCCAAGGTGCACTTTGATTAGTGTAGGAGGAATGGCCCAGGGTGGGGAATGGTCCAGACTCAGACATTCCTTAGGGTTTTACATTCTCTCCAGGGTGCACTTTGATTAGTGTAGGAGGAATGGCCCAGACTCCGACATTCCTTAGGGTTTATACATTCTCTCCAGGGTGCACTTTGATTAGTGGAGGAGGAATGGCCCAGGGTGGGGAATGGTCCAGACTCAGACATTCCTTAGGGTTTATACATTCTCTCCAGGGTGCACTTTGATTAGTGTAGGAAGAATGACCCAAGGTGAGGAATGGTCCAGGGTCAGAAATCAGAAACAATCATTCTTCCTTGTTTGAGAAGAATAGGGCAGATAGCCCATTGTTGATGCTCTATACTGAGGGCAGATATTCTTTTAGATCTCACAGATGTGAGTGAAAGATTGGCTCAAATGATTCAGTTTATTCTTAACAATATTTTCTATGCAGGTTGTCATCTGATGATTGTTATGGAGACTGCCAATCTCTAGACAGTAGAGATATACTATTGTGGTGGATATGTTCCACTGGTTGTGACTATGTGTCACGTAGTTGTGTACTACCGTGAATAGACACAGTTGTGTTCTATCAATTGATATTGTACCAATTGTCATAGGAGATTATCCAGTTGGATAATAATGACGGTGCTCGTGATACTACCAGTTGAATGGTCTGTTTGTGCTCAAGACCATACCTCCCTAGCTAGGAGGGAGTGTTAATATTATGGTAGCTTCGGGAGGTATGAACCTCTATTGTGACCTATGATGAGATTAGAATATTTCGGAAGGAAGCAAAGAAGTGAAGGGAACCCTAGACAAGTTGTTGACTGCAAAAATATATTTAATATGAATTTATTAGTACCCAGGAGGAGAAGTCGGCCCCAATAAGCCTGCCCAGACTACTATAAACACAGGGCGTCAGTTCTCATTATTCACATCTCAGCAGTTGCAGAGAGAAATGGATCTGCACAGCACAGTGGCAGTCTTGTGCGCAAGTCTTTGGGAAAGTGTGCGCTAACTTCTGGGTGGGATTATCTGATCAGCTTGGTTTCTATTCTTTCTTGGTGCATTAGCCTCTCTTGGCTATTGGATTGCTACCAGGATTCTCTTCTCTATCAAGGTCAAGGTGCTCGGAGGGTGGCTTCGGCCTATGGTTGGGTGACTAGGGTATCGTCAATGGTAAAACGAGCACAATCTTCTATATTCTAACAATCTCCTCCACTGAAAAATGAATCTGCTTGCTCGCTTGATTCGAGTCCACAATAAACCACTCTAAGTGTTGTGCTTTGTATCCATGGCTGTTGCCAGTGCAAAATGAAGATTTGGACGACTTAAAGTGAGCTCGGGAAAACAGAATGACCATTGACCAAAGCAAAGGGCGATGGGTGTTCATACTTAGAGAAAAATGGAGGAGCTTTGGACTGAAACTTGTTCATGGAAGACATCAAGGGAAACCAAGTCGCTTACAAGAGAAGGAAAAACCGCCTCTACCAGTCGAAAGGAAAACTTTAGGGCATGGATTTGCGAATGAGAGAGAGAGATGGGGTAAAGATATAGGCTTAGGTATTATCAACATACACCTACGACCCTTGACAACTTCATGTGATAACACAGCCCAAGAGAGTCTCTTGGGCTTGCCTTCTCATCTAAAAGTGATTTTTTGTTTTCTTAATAATTAATTTGCCTACACGTTGCAAAGTGATTTGGCCTTGCCAATCCATGCAAAATCGTAAGGCTAGGATAGATTAATTTTCTTTTTTTACTTTCATTCTTTTTCCCCACTTGTCCTTAAGGCAAGGTTGAGTCGCTAGGTGCAATTATTTTATTTTTCAAGTCATTTTACTTGCTTTAATTTATGTTGTGCCCACACCTTGCAAAGAGATTGGCTTAGCCATCCATGCAATATCGTGAGGCTAGGAATTAGATTTATTTATTTCTTTACTTTCAAATTCATTTGTAAATTAGCCACGTCTAGATTAATTAGGGGAGTAACTTATTTGGGAAGCAATTTATCTAGTTTAACTAGGCACCCAGACTGGTACAACTTTCGCCATCGAAAAGGGTGCTTGTGGAGGCTAGAGGGGGTGCTAAGTCGGGGACAACTTCATGGCACTAGGTGTCCCCCCTGCGTGAGCACCCAAGCATTCCGGGTTGACCTGTGGAGCTAGGGAAGGGCCTTGCTTGCCCTTCTTCTTGAGCACCCAACAATCATTTTGGCCAAAGAGGTAGGAGTCTAAGGGTAGACACATAGTCTAGGTTTGCAACCTCACCTAACCTAACTAAGGCTTAAAACTTTCCTAAAATCTACCAACACAACCTTTATTTTTCAAGTTTTTCATCTTAATGCAAGTTGTGTAATATTTTACTTTCTTGCACTTTACTTTACAAGTATTTATCTATCTTGCAAGTTAAGTTATTTTCAGTTGAGCACATTCACTTTCAAGTTCAATATCTCTAAAGGTTGTGCACTAGCTCTCTTTTGCTTCCTAGTCTTAGTTGAAGTTACTTTCCTTGTGTGGATATCTCTCGTTCATTGTATATTGGATCTAATTATTCTTTGGTTCTCTTGTCTATATTGTGCAATTATCTAATTTGCTAGTTTCATTTATAATTTATCCTTGTTATATTTCATTTGTATATTTTTGTGGATAATTGATCTAAAGTGTAGATTATATTCTTTATTTTTTGTGAATAGTTCATCTAATTCTTTTCTTTGTGTACAAACTTAATTGACCACTTTACCCAATCTTTAGGCACTAGTCTTAGTTGTCCTTTTAGGGAAAGGTCTGATTGTCATTGAAGCTTTGCTTTTTCTTGCTACTTGTCATGTAGGTTAGCTTCCCCCTAACTTAATAAACTAAAATTAACTCCTAGATCACATTAATCAACTTACATAGTAAGTAGGGTCTACCCCCCTTGGCTTCCCTAGGAGTGAGCATAGACGGAAGAAGTCCAAGTCGAGGTGACAGTGGGTTTGGACTTAGGCTTATGCCTCCAAGGGCACACCAAGTGGGTTTGAGACTTCTCCACGTTAGTAGGTGTGTATAAGGACGGAAACATGCTCAATGGAGGAGGTAGCACTGAGATAGGCTAAAAGGAGGAGGTAATCAATCTGACAGGGTAGGGTCTATTGTCTAAGATTCACCACCTCGCTCATAAAGAGAGCCAGGCACTGCTGATCAGGATAGAAAAATTCAATGTATTCCTTTGCATTTAATTTGAAATTTATTTCTAAGCTATAGTTGCTCATATAAGCAAGTTTATGGCATAAACATACAAATATTTTTGTTGATAGAGTAATAAGAAAGTTTATACTGCAATTTCTTTGATTGGCTCCAAAAAAAAAGATTGATATTAAGATAGGTAAATCAGTTGAGAGGATTTAAAGCGCTCTATTATGCTATCCTGAATGTATGTTTTCATGTTGGAAACAAGGGAAAAACTCAAATATTGTTCTAAAGAAGACTTTCTAAGACCACAATCAAACAAACCTAAAACTTCAGTAAAATTGGTCTCTGTTGTTCCTATCCTTGATTCTGAATTTAAACTGATAGGTATATAAGGTAGGAAATAAGACAATTTTCTCGATCTAAATATATGCCTGTTGTGAATGAGAAAATTCAAATTGGTAATATTTCAAAAAGGAAAAATGTGGTGTTAATCCCCTTTGTATCACTACTAATAAATGCAAGATTTGTCTTAAATCTGAGACCGCTAACCTTCATAACTCATATTTTTAAAAATTGGAAGAAACATAAAGCAACCCTGTCTACTTCATTCAAGGAAATTAGATCTTAGAAAATCTCAATGAATAAAATCTGGTTGGAGGAGAATTTGATGAGGAAATTAACATGGTAAAAAAGAAGTTTTTGAGAATAATTTGCTCAAGCGAAACTGTTAATAACAAAAGTTATTAGTAGGAATATTAGGGTCTTTAATCCCATAGAAAAATTGTTGTGAACTTACATATGAGTGGCTGGGAAGATATGGAGTCTGTGCCTCTAGGAAGTCAAATTCAGAGGTTGAGTGCTAGGGCTTCAGGGTTTTGGATTGTATTTAGCAAGATTTCCGATCTCTATTTATTATCATTGTGAAGGAAGGTAATGGAAGGCTTCAACTATGGCTAAAGTAAGATCTCTTTATTGTTATCTTGTGTGGATCAAAGTAATGCCTCAGTATAAGGAGCAACCTAGAATTTAGAAATGGATGGCATATAATGTTGAACATATTCCTAGGGGCGTAGCAGGAGATTTTAACAYGCTGGAAAGSYTGTCTGATAAAAATSGTAAAGACTGGACTTTATAGAGAGGGAATGGAAAGGACATGTTGAAAACAAAACCTGCATATGACAAAATGCAAATTACATCAAATAGTTTTCAGAAGGGATTTATGAGACTACTTATTGATTTAACAGAAATATATCCTGAAATTGGAAGAAGACTGGACAATATAGAGTCCAAGCTGCTACTCTTTCTGAGCTATAATCATATTTGACGCTTCTACTCTTGGTGATCAAACTAGCAGATCTAAACCAATCTTTGGATTGAGAAATTCTTTATGGCCTATCCTGATTATCTTGAAGGAATTCACGTTGATTGGGATCTATTTTTCACGCCTTTGGGTAAACTAGATTGCATTCAATAGTGGAATGAAGCTGTCTTGAGGATAGCTCGTTTTTTATCTAAAAGTGATATCAGCGGCAAAGAAGAATTAGGATAACTGAAGATTTGAAGAAATTAAATTTTCAGAATAGTCCTATGAAAAAGGATTCTCAAATCAAAGTGAAAAATCTTAGAGTTCCATAAAAACAGGCAGAATTTCACATGTTTAATGTCTGAAAATAAGACCCATGGTAAACTCTTTCAAGAATAGAGAGAAAATAAGTATTTCTTTATTAAGTATCAGAAGGAAAAATGACCTATTAAGACACATGGTTCTATGAAACAATAGAAACATGGCTGTATGAAACCATGTGGTCATTATCCAGACATTAATAAAATTATCTTATGTTATCTTATCAACCATCTTATCTTGTTTGACTTGTCATGGAGTTAGTTAGAAGAAGAATAATAATTTATTGTAGGAGAGAAGAGATTCACGCTAAAGAGGAGCTCTCTCTTCATCATAAAGAGATTTTGGCAATTCGAGATTCTGGAGTTAGAGAAATGATGAAGTAACAAGCTTAGGAATTGAAGCTTGATGGAGCTCCTTTGTACTTCCATTTTTGAAGATTAATGGAAGAT
>ML779184.1:430058-447400 GCA_009831015.1 Picea engelmannii | reverse complement strand
TTTTGCATGAAAAATATACTTACAAATCAATGAAGAGCTAATCAAACCCTAGTTGTAAACCTTCCAATGATAAAAAACACCATAAGCATGCCAAAAATGATCCTCCTCAAGTGTAGCGCCTCAACTCCAAGAGCAAATATCCAAGACAAAAGACTAAAAGTTATCCTCTCACAAGAGAGTGAGTTGTGTTATGTTCAAAATGAGGCTCAACATCCTCTATTTATATGATCCAAATGACCTTTAATTACAAAAATAGGTCATTAAAACAGCCGACAAGGCTGACTAAACAATAGTTACATTATTTGTCACATTAAATGCTAAAATGTCAAATTTATGAGCTAAAAGGGAGACGTCAGGCCCCTCTGAGGGAGACGTTGGCCCTTTTTGGGCAAGATCAGCATCCAGAAGGCAAAACGTTGGCCCTTCTAGGGCTCCTGCAAGCTGCCACACGTGCCAAATGATCCAAGCACACTGCCACATCCTCCAGAAAATGTCCAGCTTGCCCTGGGTGACGTCATGTCCATCAAAAACCAGCATCTCATCTGCAGTGGGTGATCCCCCTAGGCCGGGCTCTGTCAAAGCGTCCTGGGTGAGGACGTCCTTCTTCTTCTTCATGCCAGGGCTCATCACAATGTTGTCCTGCCTCTGCCATCCCAGCAACCATCTGATGGGATCTTCATCCCCATGGAGGTCCGAACTAATCATATCCCCATGTGTACCGGTCCACTTGTACCTGTCCGCCGGGTATGGTCCTACACATCAAAGACTACGCCCTCCATGGGCTCATTAGTCCTCGGGATCATAGTGTTATCAACATTTCTTGTCTTTGGTATCGGGATACACAGGTCTGCAGGTTGCCCGAGGAGCGCCCAAGCGCAACGCATAAAGGAAGTCCTTTTTGGACTTAAAATCAAGCAAGCGGGCAGTTCGTTCTTCAACGACAAAGCAGAACAGCGATTGATGGGAAATTGCAGAATTAACCGAATCGCGTCAAGTATAGCGCCTAAAGTTTTAAGGAAATCAACGGTCGAAATCCTTCAGCAAGCACTCGCGAAGTTGCGAGGGCCGTTGATCGCGAGCAGTTCAAAGCGCAGTGTTATTTCGCGAGCTCGGTGTTCGTGAGTTCAAAGGGCGAATCATATCCCGTTGGTTGCGCGAGATTCCAAGTTACGAAAAAGTGTCTGGAGAAAGTCAACCGTCGCTGACCATCGTGTCTCGGGCCTTCGCGAAGGGAGAATGCCAAAGTCTGATACTTCAACTCGCGAGGTCTCGAGTAGCGAGAGGCACGAGCACCTGGGCCCATAGAAGTGCCGAGAAGATAGGAGCCGTCAGATCCAGCGGACACCTGACACGCGATTAGGCTCCCCGCCTTCTCGCCCATCGCGATTTCAACGCGCAAAAAGGCAGTTTCGTCATGTCTCGATACGCGAAGCGACGAGAGCGCCCAGGACCTGAGGCCCACCATAGCTTCAGGTGAATTTTGAACCGTCGGATTTGAAGGGCGCGTGGCACCAGATCGAGCTGTATTGGCATATCTCTCATCGCGATTTCGAAGAACAAGGAGCAACCCCTTCCTATTTGCGAACGCCGAAAGCACATTCGAAAGTAAGCGCCAGGTCACAGCCCGTGGTCACTAAGGAAAGAAAAGAGCTGCACAAAAGGAGCCAAAGGCGCCGAGTTTCAGAGAGGCCCGACGCGACCTCCAGTTGCCGTCAGACCTGACCTCGATCCTGGTCTTCACTTGGAGTAAATGAAAGCAGGAGGGGTGGTTGAAACCTCTCGTCGTTCATTAATTGTGAAATATGGAGGGTCTGGTAAGCGGTCCGCTCGAGAGGGTCCTGTGTACCCTTTCCTTGAGAAAAGCCATGCCGAGTCCTCGACTAGCAGGAAGAGGCCTGCACACGCTAGCTCAGCATTTACTGATTCAGCTACTCCCCCTGCGGGAGCCATGCGCAGTTAAGATGTTGTCCGACAAAGATTATCAGTATGAGTTTGACTGAAAAGACATCAAGCCTTGGGGCGACTAGGCACGCCTCTGTTGGGCGTTTTTCTCTGAGTATATAAACTCAGTCTTTGTATTTTGTAAAGTATCGATGGTAGAGCAAAGCTCCGATGGTAAAGTTTTAACAGATATCTTAGCTCTGGTTATGCATCTGTATGTAAGATTTCTTGTTTAATTGCAGACAGTCTTTCTTTTCCCGTCTAAGTTTTCATCTTACACTACGAGAGTTCGTGATCGACTGATTCGCACGAATTGTGGCATTTATGTTATGATAAAGGATTTATCGTGGCATTATTGTTCTCTCTAGTTTTCTGCGTTTGAGCGTAAGAAGATCTTGCGTTTAGATGTTTTCTTCCACAGTCTGTTAGGAACCTGATGTTTAGAACAGACCTTTGCATTTCTCTGATACAAGTATTCCCCCTACTCACCCTTACTACAACTCATTGTCTGGAGTTACCTAAGACCTCACCTGCGCATGCATGCCTAGCCTAGTTTCAGAGTTGGAACCACATCGTTTGAGTTAACCTCCATTTGATCACCCAATTAAACAAATCGTGACACTAAACTGATGGGTGTCGGGCTCTGCTCCTGTAAGCAATCCAGGAGTGACTTCCGACGCTAACATTTCTGGCGCCGTTGCCGAGGACGAAGTTGAACATTTTCCCCGGGATTGAACGACAACGATTAGCTGATTCTGAAGGTGCATCAGACATCAGAGCTATTGAGATTGCTACTGTGCACCTGGCGACTCCATTGTGACGACTCCACTGGAGCAAACCCGTTGTTTTAATTGTAGCTTTCAGAGGCAGACACACGCGGTCTCATCCATAGCTGCCTCTAGCTACACCTGAAGCTGATTCAGAAGCGGTGCGTAGAAAGGGAAAGAGCTCTGCAAAAGAAGTTCCCATCACTGAAACAGGTAATACGCCATCCCCTTCTGTGAGAACTCCTTTTTCTCCTCCTCAGTTTCTTGATAGACCTCCTTCAGAGGCTTCCCGTTTCCTGAATTTCGGGAATGTTCCTGCTGAGTTTTCCCCTCCTGGTCTGGGACTAGAAGGAGAAACCCTTGTCACTCCCCTCTCCTTTGAAGTTGTTTATCGGCGAAGATCCGTGACTACAGAGGATTTTACCCCTCCTGTGCATAGAGGAGCACCCGCTGACCTGAGTTCATTAGCCTCCGCCTTAAATCCTCTCTTGTTCTCCACTCCACTCCGAGACTCATTCCCGATAGCCCCTTCGCAAACTCCTTCTCCTCCTAATTCTCCTCCACCTAATATTCCTATGGCTGGTGCTAATCCCCCTATGACCAGAATGGAGACCATTATAGCCGCTAGGTATGCTCCCCTCGTGCTACCACAACCTCTCAATGCTCTCCCGGCAGATGGTTACCTCAAGCAGCTACCCAAGTTCACGGGTGAGGGGGACGTAACTACAGATGAGCACCTAGAAGCCTTTTACAGTTTCATAGATGACAATGTCATCATGTATGCAGATGTATGGATGAGGATTTTTGTCCACAGTCTCCAAGGAGAGGCTAGAAAATGGTTCAAGGCCCTGCCTCCTGGATCTATTGATGGGATCGAAGCACTAGACAATGCCTTTTTGAGGCAATGGGGAGATAAAAAGGATTTCATGTATTACATGACAGAGTTTGGGTCTTTGAAGAGAAAGGAAGGAGAGTCTGTCTCCGACTTCTCCAAGAGATTCAATAAAATGTACAACAGAATCCCTGTTGAGATAAAGCCCTCCGAAGCCTCTGCAAAGATCACTTACTCCAGCGCTTTTGAGCCTGATTTCTGCCTACTGCTGAGAGAGAGAAGAGCCACTACCCTGGCCCTCATGCAGGATGCAGCCGTGGAAGTAGAATCTAACATATTGGCTGTTGACCGACTCAGGAACGTTGTTGGTAGAAATACATCCAAAAATAGGCCTGAAGCTTCCTCATCCAGTTCCTCTCCCCTGCCCTATCAGACAGACGAGACAACTAGAATACTAAAATCACTTGCTGCCAAGGTAGAAAGGTTGGAATTAGAAGGGAAGCCCATGTACAAAAATCCTCAGAACGCCGATAATCTGTTGGGGCCGACTTCTTATTCTGCCTATTATAATTATCATTTGACCAATCCGCAAAAGGGGATCGGTCCTATTACAATAGCCGACATGATCAATCCACAATGGGGATTGATCCAATGAATAATATATCAGATAATAATAAGAATACACTTTGCAGTTACATTATTTCAACAAAATTTAGGTGCCCTATTAAGTCTACTATATTATTATGCCCAAGGACTAAGTTTTTTAATGTGTTAATGAGTGTTTAAGTGACTTTTACTTGCCCAAAATTAGTGAATTAGTGTCAAAACCGAAACTTATTCAGCCCCAAAAGATGTGTTGCAGATCATGAAATTGAAGCATGTAGATACATCTAAAACATGTAAAGGAAATCTGAAATAAAGAGTTACTCCATCGTCATTCACTTAACCACATATATTTGCAAGCTTAAAAGAAATGGTTGCTATGAAAGGATAAGAACAGCTTGTCAAATATAAAAGAAAATTGCCTTAGATCATCATCACTTAGCCATGTGTGTTATTGCATAATGAGAGAGTGCCAAGAAATGAAAAGTGCTTGCTGAAATAAGAATGTACCCCTACACCATATACAGGCTCCACATATACTTCAAGCTAAATGATGGCAAATAGCCTTAAAGAAAAGTAATTGCATATTTAAGAAATTACTTTCAAACCACAACACCTAAACCATGTGATATTGCATTTAAAACATGTGTTATGAAACTTGAAGAAAATTAGAGCATGTGAATGAGATTATGCCTTAAGGGCTTATGCTAAGATATAGTATGTGTATGATATCTACCTCTAGAAAATTTTAATCACATAAGCATAAGTAAATTATCAACACATTACTAATCTAGCCATATTATATTGGGGATATCTCACCCAAGGTGTAGGCAATTATGAAACAAAACTTGAAATTGAAAGCCAAAAGAAACATAAACCACTCACAATGGCACAAGGTGGAGGCAAGCCTACCTTTGTTGTGCCAAAGAGGGTTGATATGTGTTATCACCCACTTTCAGGAATAACTAGGAGATCATGTCTCGAGGCCCACAGGTCCTAGACATGGAGTACCGAGAGCAGGATTGACTTTAGCATGGCCCTGGGGGGGGGCACCTTTTCTTTCTTTCAGCATCTTTATCTTGTCAGCAGCAGCAACATCCATCACCATTGGCTTGGTCCTGTGTCAGAGAAGGTTCCTACTCCATCAGGTAACTAGTCTGGGTATCATGGTATGTGTCACTTTGATCATCAAAACCATTGAATGTATGCATATGATTCCTTTTATTTCTAACAACTGCTTGGATCTTACACTTGCCCACTTGACCATGTTTGGGGGAATTTGACAGGGTACTTGAGAAAGCCGGTGCCTGTAGATTTTGGTTTTCCACTAGGGGATTTCTAAAAAGCCATCGTTCGCTCCCATCATAGCACCACTGTTTCATCTTGTTTCCCGCTCACTTGTCCCATTCCACTTGTCCAGGCACTAAGTTGGTCTATTTTCAGAATTGCACCTTATCTCGTGGGAAGAAGGGGCTAAAGGCCCATAAGGTAAAAGAAAGTTGGTAAAAGATAAAAGACTAAAAAATCAAACCTCGAGATGCTTCGCCCAGGGATCCCCGAGAAAGCAATAAAAGGCTTCTCAGCAAGAAACAAGAGGGACCCGAAAAAATAATAAAACAAGACCAAATCAGAGGATAAGAGGTCTCATCACGAGCCAACCTATTAGGTCCATGGGTACCTAGTAGTATGACATTGCCACCAGCTGGTTACCACACCAGGGCAGTGACTCTTGGTTGCATGTCCAAGGGAAAGGGGGTCTTATCACGAGCTAGCCTTCTCATTTCTGTGAAAGTACTTGTGGGTAACGTTGCCATCACTAGTCACCACGCTAGGGCAGTGTCCCCTGATTAGCTCGCGAACAAACAAAAAGGAAAAGAAATAAAATATAAAAGAATGAAAAGAATAAGAATAAAAGGCAAGAATGGGCTTGGAAAAAATGCATCCAGGACAGGTACAGCTCGCCTTCTAACAAAGGCACCCACATGTAGCATTTCTTGCATCCTTGGCCCTCATTGCACCAGATGCTTGGACTTCCCCTGACCACATCACCCACTTACATGGCTTGGATGAGGTCTCTTCCAGGAACTTCCCTTTTCCAATGGACACTAGCCCAATAGGACGCCTTGTCCTTTTCTCCAGACTTGTATTGTAGGCTTCTGTAACGTCTTTGAGCTGTTAACTGATGTATTAGGGATTTTATGCACATGTTTAATAATATTGATGATGAGAGGTGATTGAAATTGCTATGATCCCTGTGACTGATGAACCCATGGAGGGCGTAGCTTTTGATGTGAAGGACCATGCCCGACGGACAGGTACCATTTTGGACCGGTACACATGGGGAGATGATCAGTTCGAACCTCCATGGGGATGAAGAGCCCATTAGGTGGATGTTGAGACCCCATTAGGGGGCAGAGACAGGACAGAGATAGATCAGGGGTTTGCACCAGAGAAGAAGAGGATGTTCCACCAGAGGCACTTTGGCAGAGCTTGACCTAGGGTGATTGACCCTCTTTCAATGGAACGTTGGCCTTGGAAGGCCTGGGACGTCACCCTTGATGACCAGGATATCACCCAGCCTATTGGACGTCTTGGGAGGCAGACTGGGCAGTATTGGCACATGTGGCATGATGGAGGAGCCCAAGGAGGGCTAAAGTTTTGCTCCAGGATGCCCCATCTACCCTAAAAGGGTCTAACGTCTCCTTTGGAGGGGCTTCATGTCTCTTTTCAACTTGATTAGGGTTTTTAAATTTAACATTTTAATGTAAAACAGTATGATTTTTATTTTGGCCTTGTCAACCTTTTTACACGACCTAAAATGTAAAATTAGCTCATGGAATGGTATAAATGAAGGATTTTCACCTTCATTTTTTCATCACAACTGACTCACTCCATAAGGAGGTCTGAAATTTGCACCCTCTCTTGGGTTATTGGCTGATTTAGTGATGCGCACTTGTTGAAGGAGGATTATTTTGGCATGTTTTGCCATTTCTCTTGAAGGAAGGTGTTACAACTAGGGTTTGCATTGATATTTCTTGGTGATATGTAAGTAATTTTCTGCAAAACTTCTTGGATGAATGGTTGTAGTTTCATTTCTTGCATATGTTTATGATTTTTGCTGAACAAAACCCTAGGTGAAAAGCACACAAGTAGGTCCTTGTCTCATGTCCCCTTTGAGAGAAATTTTCAGCCATTGATAGAGAAGAGAGAGCCTAGCCGTAGCTACACCCTCTTTTTCTCTTCATTCATTGCTAGCCGTACTAAGAAGAAAGAGACGCCTTAAGCCTAGGTCTACTACACTTTGGGCCAATTTTTTCTAGGGTTTGCTGAAAGAGCCTTGTTGTAGCAACACTCTTCTTCATCAAACCCTCTTGTTTTAGTTTATGCTATCTTTCAGCTAGTCGTTTTTGCCATTTGAGTTAAGGAAGGAGGAGAGAGCACTAAGACCTAGTTCATCTACACCAAAGTGAGCCTCTCTCCCCTAGGGTTTTGAATTTGATGCCTTGCCTTAGAAACACCTCAAAGCCTCTCCCTCTAGTCCTTAGCCATTTTGACTTTTGTCTCATTCAGCTCTTGCGTCCTTCACTATTGACTCCATTTAACCCTAAGGCACTGATCCTAAGACCTCATGCATTGAAGTGAACCTGATCAAAACTACTCTCAAACTCTTGAATCAAAAACCTAACTTCACTAACCCTAGCCTAAACTAACCTTCTAACCCTATATGTTGTCGTTATCTTTAGCCATAATATCATTGGTGCAGCAAAACGTTTTACTTTATAAGCAATTGAATGGTGATTAAAGGCATAAATTAAATGAAGTAATGATTTATTACATTGAATGCTATATTGTTCCAGCATTTATTGGTGAAGTGACATAATTTTCATTGCTATGTATAAACATTGACTTCGTCAATATTTATTGTCAAATTGCTTATATGTTTATCAAATAGTCATTAAATTTACATGAAGTACTAACCCATTGATCAAAGCTTGCATATATCAGTTTATTGTTGCTTTGTCTTAGGCAGGTGTATCTCTTTGGGGGGTTTTACTTTATCATTGGCCTTTGGCCAGACTATCTTCTCGGTGGTGACTTGTGAGGGGGGAATAACTACTTTATCTTGTAATCCTTTGTCTTCTCAGAACCCCAGGTCACCAGGGACGTCTCCCCTGGGCCTTACCACCCTAAATGGAAAGAACCATCCCATTGTGGTGACATTGGGTGGGATTGGTTCCTGTTACGCCAGTTTGGCCTTCAAACCTCAAGCCTTTTATCCTTGCTACAAACCGTACGATAACATTTTGGCACCGTTGTCGGGGAACACTGAGTCAAAACTTCCTAAAAATGACAACCTTTCAGTAAGCCTTGCCTCTAGAGTTTTCATCTTACAAGCTTACCTGGCGACTCCACTTAGGGTGTTTTCCCTTAACTTTTGATAGTTTCAAGAAAATTATCTGGCGACTCCACTGATGACGAAGCCAACTATGAATTCACAATGGGACCTGGGAAACTACAAGCCTTTAGACATGAGTAACATCCCAGGGTACCCTCAACAAATGCCCTTTGAATACATAAATGTTCTCCCTGGATTCACTGGTGGTGATAGAGAGAGAGCTGACTATCACATGAGAAATTTCTGGAACTTCTTCCTATCCTACCCTGTCGATGATTATACTGAAGACGTGGTCATGAAAATTTTCTCTACCACTCTTTGTTGCAATGCCAAAGAGTGGTATGAAAACCTCCCTGATGCCAGCATCACGACTATGGAGCAATTTGAGGAAACCTTTCTCGAGAGATAGGGTATCCAATTAGAAGACATCCCAGTACTACTAGAAGAACTCAAGCATATAAAGCAAGCTAAGGATGAAACTCTCAGAGACTTCCAGGATAGATTTGAGAACATGTTGTAACAAATTCCTGAAAGTCATCATCCCGAGGAGAGATACCTTGTCCATCTCTTTACTCGTGCACTTTTGGGATATCTGATTTTTCCCCTTGATAAGAAACCCCCAAGGACGCTCGATGAAGCTTACAACATGTCTGCAAGGATTGAGGAGAAAATCTCTTTGTCTGAGATAAGATGTCACTTTACCTCAGGGACTCTTAATAAGGAAAGTTTGTTTTCCCTTGAGAACTTCATTGTTGATTTCCAAGAAGAAGGGGAACAAACCAAAAAGGTTGCTAAAGACACAGCTGAGGAGACAGAACCCAATGACGAAGTGTCAACATGCCCTCCTCCTCCTAATGAAGCGATCCACAAGCCTTCTCCACCTGCACAACAACAAGACGATAAGGTTAGTTTCTTTCCTTTTCAGGATTTTGATGATACCTTGTTCCATGATTCAGAGAGTGATGGAGAAATAGAATCCCCGAACGAAGAGCATCTTCATTGCTGTACAATCAAAGATGGAGGGGCAACTCATGAGGATAAGACAGTAATGCTTGTTAAAAATATTGAAGTCCTCGAAGCTCCTGCACAAGAAGAAAAAGTAAGTTACCCTCCTCTGCAAGATTTTGATGACTGTCTACTTTATGATATGGGAAAAGAGGAGGAAATGGTTGAGCTTTTGGATGTCTTGAATCTTCCATGTTATAATACTAATACTGACATAGTTGATATTGATGAGTTCATACATGTTGGAAGACGTAAATGGGATATAGTTGGTTTTGATATGGACCCCATTTACGACATTGAGAATCATTCCCAACTGTTTCCTACACAGTCGTCACAACAAATTACCTTTGATTTGTGGCAACAAGGGGATGATATATTTACCGATGCTCCTCAAGCACCCAAGGTTGACCTAGTGCCATATATTCCTAACGATTTTCGGTAGATAATATGATTGAATGAGCTAACATTATAAAATACTTTACACTACTAGACACCCAACATATATAGATCAACAATACTACTATTGATGAACCTACCCAAGTAAACTACTTTACCCAAGAATCTACTCAATACCACACAAGATGCCAAAAACCACAATATCACCTCATGTGCAAGAAGAAAACCAAACTACTCTTGGTTACTCCAAATCCTCCAAAGCTTCTTATTAATCCAAAAGGGAGAGTCTTGCAGCAACAAGTTTCTCCAATACTCTCAAGAGAAAAAATGGATGGATGCAATGTGAACAAGAGAGAGAGAGAGAGAGAGATGGGGCGAAAATCCGGTAGCATAACACTAGCTCAAAGAATGGTGAAGAAATGAGTGAGGGAGGGGCTATATTTATACCCAAAGAGGCAAAACAACCCCTCCTATATCAATTCCAAGTGTCACATCCCAGCCACAAGAGGGAATCCCAAGGAGAGGGGCGCACCATCTAGGGTTTGGGCAAGGATTGATGAGGTGGATGAGTGAGGTGGAGTGTGGGACCAAGCAAATGGGTGAGGTGTTAGGCTAGGAAGGGTGCACCACTAATGGGAGGGGCCCACTACTCAATTAAATGGTGTTTCAAAGGTTTCTATGTGAGGGGGGGCGCAAATCCCCCTAGGGGGCATGGGGGTATGTATGAGTGAGTGTGTAAGAGGGTGTGTGAAGGTTAGGAGGTGGGTTGGGTAGGTTAGGAATCATATCCCTCACCCTTTTCCATCATTTCAGTACCCATTTAACTCATAAATTACAAAAATGACATTTTGACTATGTCATGACTTACCAATTAAAATTGTTGTTTTGACTGATTGAGACTCTTGGTGGACAAACACCTAGCAAAAGTTGTCCGACTGAGCTGAAACTTGGTCTAAGGGTGTAGGGGATATCTTTCCATTTTTTTTTACAACAATTACCCCTAGCAAAAGCCCAAGGACCTAGTTTTTACAATATTTTCTCAAAAACAATTAATTAATTAAATAATTAAACTTCCAGCCTTAGGAAAATTTAATTAATTTAATTAATTAAAAAAAACCTATCTAGACTCGACGGAATTCCTTGAAACTTTATAAGATGTCATACATGGTCATTTACATCATTCCTAAACAATAGTTACCAGGGGATAACTCCACTAGAACCCCATTGACCACTTTGGAGGAATTATTGTTGGTGTGAAGGAAAAACTCAAGGGAAATTAATAAGGCTGAAAAGCCCAATTAATAACCTGAGGATAAAAAACCCTCGGTGAAAGGAACTCTCCTAATGAATAAATCTCAAGGTAACTGACCTAACTATGGCCCAAGTAGACCTACTACATTATTAACCCACGCAGGGGTGCGAAAATTCCGTTTACAAAAATGTGTGTTGGAGGCATAAATTGCCAAGTAGAACCAAACTATCTTCAACATATTAGCATTTGATGATGCATCTCTTCATGGCACATGGAGTTGACCCCCTAGTTGGATAGGCAATCAACAAGGTCAACTAAGACTAGTGCCTAAGGGTTGGGCAAGGGGTCAATTAGGTTATACAACTAAAGAACTAAGTACAATTATACAAGAAATAAATAATGCCTTAGGATATCAACAAGAAATCACTTTACACTTGAGATAGTTACAAAATGAAACATACAAATTGAATATAGCAAGATAGCTTACAATGAAAATAATAAAATAGATAATTGCACAAAATACATAAAAGAAACTAAAGAATAGTTAGATAATGAAACATTCAACTCACATCAATAAATGAAATAATTGAAACATGCCATGAATAAAACTTATGAAAATGAATGACCAATTAAATGATATTACAACTATACAAAGGAGAAATTAGATTCTAAATCAATTAACATGAGATATCACAATGAAAGATGTTGCTTGAAAGGTGAGTTTCTTGAAATGTCAAAATAGTTGAAATGTAAATTACTTAAAAATATGATTGCAAAACTTTGAAAGGTAAATTTGTTGGAAAGTGACTTGCTTGAAATATAAATTACACAACTTTGAGATTGCTTGAAAAGTAAACTTGAGATGCTATGTTGTGAGATAAATTGCTTTGAAAATGAAATTGCAAGTGTTGTGAATGTATTGTGTAGGTTAATTTTAGTAAATTTTAAGTCTCTCTTTGATTAGGGGGATTAGATGTGATAGATTGAATCCTAGACTATGTGACTACCCCAAATTGTTATCCTCTCAACCAAAAGGAAGTGTTGGGTGCTCAATAAGAAAGGCAAACAAGGCCTTTCCCTATCTCCACAGGTCAAATCCAAAGACCAAGTGTACTCAACCCAAGGGATACCTAGTGTCGTGAGATCATCCCTGACCTAGTACCACAAGTATCTTCCTCAAGCCTCCTTTTTTATGGTGGAAACAATAAATGGTTGGATGCCTGATTACTAAACTCACAATCTTTGCCCTTTCTTGTCACCCAGGATCCACAAAGTGGCAAGGGGAGAGAATACGGGGCAAAAATGGAGAACAAAAAAAAATACTTTAGCAATGATTTTAAGATTATACAAGCCTTTTGTTATTGCAAGGAATGGCTTATGCCAATCTCTTGCAAGGTGGGGAAAAATAAATAAATTGAAATGCTTTTTAAATGCTTAGAAAAATAAATTGCAACCCCACAACAATGGCACAAGCGGAGGCACAATGCCTATCATTTTGGCCAAGGTGGGTGTAATAAAAAGAATTAAAAGACTTGAAAGAAAAAGCAACCTCAACAACTGCACAAGTGGAGACACAATGCCTACCGTTTTGGCCAAGGTGGGTGTAAAAGGAAAGAACAAGAAATAAAACTACTTCTAGCCTTCACGATTTTGCAAGGATGGCTTAGGCCACTCTCTTTGCAACGTGTGGGCGATTATTCTAACTATTACAATATCAGATTTTTGATATAAAATGATAGAAGGCACACCCAAAAGACTCTCAAGGGTGGCTTACAATGACTTAGAAGAATAAGAAGAATGGGGATTTGATATCTCAACTCTAGAATGCCTTTTGGAGTCCTTTGGGGCTCAAACTAGTAGCACTTCCTCCTTGTTTCTAGAAATATGCATAAAAATCAGCAAGGTATATTTTCATGGAAAATGATAAAAAACACCAAGAACTTGTTAAGTTTGATTAGCCCAATAATACATGAATTAAAATAGAAAATTTGAAAATGATAGTGAAACCTTTAGTGTCTATTCTATATCATAACAATATTTAGAAATGAGAGAAAGGATGAAGAGAATGTCAGATAAATGTTGTAAACTTTGGATGATTGAAAAGAGTTGACTTTCCACTCTAAAACCAATCCTTCAATCCTTTAGTGATCCCAAAATAAGCTTGCCCTTGTTACACAAGGAAACATGGAGGTGAGAGCATCCAAAAATCTTGTAAAATACTTTGCAAACTTAATAAGAAACTACCACAAGATCAATAGCAATACTACTACTAATATCACCCAAGCAAAAGACTTTGCTTGAGTCTCCAAGTAGAACTAGTGAAAGCAAAATGAAAAATTGAAATGGAAATGTATCACCTCACAAGAACACAATGAAGACACCAAGAAGACTCCCAATGCACACCATATATTCTCCAAATCTTCCTTTATTATCCACCAAAATGTTGCTACAAATACTTGTAGCAATATTTACACATGAGAACATGAGAGCGAGAGAGAGAGAAGAGAGGAGAAATTTTGGCATAATAGACTTTCTATGCGAATAAATGATAAAATGAGGAGAGGGTCCAATTTATAGGAGAAGATGAAGAGAGAGCCCACTTGGATGAGCTCCACGTGGCACCCATCCAATGGAAGAGGATCTCATCAAGGGGGGCACACTTTTAGGTCAAGAGAGTGATGTGAGGGTTGAGAGGTGAGTGGGGAAGGGGGAAACCCCCTTTCCTATTAATTAAAAGTGTAGTGGGGATGAATGGGGGGTACTACCAAAGTATTTGGGGTCCTCATGGTATATTTTTTATTTTTCATGAGTTATTGAGCAAAGGGGGGTGCCCCTCTTCTAAGGAGATGGTCAATGTGGGTTGTTGGCTAAGAAAAGGGGGTCTTTCTAAGTTGGAAATAATTTTCCCAACTTAGGAAATGAATTTGGGACACTTTTCCCACACTCTCTCATGACTTTTGTGACTTTTACAAAATTTGGCTATTTTAATTAAGCCAATTACATGTTGATTTTTGACCGACTTGGACTCCTTATGGACAAAGGCCTAGCAAAACTTGTCCAAATGAGCTGAGACTTGGTCCAAGGGTGCAGGGATTCAAGAAATATTTGATTTAAGTACTCATACACCTATACAAAATCCCCAAGGACCATTTTTTTACACTTTACATAAAAAATAATTAAAAATCCCCAGTTTGCAAGAATTTTAATTATTTAAAAAATCCTATCAAAACTTAATGGAATTCCGTGAGACTCTAGGAAATGTCTAGCATGGTCATTTAAAATAGTCCTAGACCTTAGTTACCCCATGGGCTCGATCATTAGAACGCCTTTCACCACTTTGGAGAATTATGTGGGAGTGAAAAACTCAAGGGAAATTAATAAGGTTGGTTAGGCCAAATTAATAACCAGAGGAAAAAAAATACTCAGTGAAAGGGACTCCTCTAATGATGAAGTCCTAGGCAATTGACCTAAAATATGATCCATGCATAGCTATTACATTATTATCCCACGCAGGGGAGCAGAAATTTCAATTACAAAAAGGTTGAAGGCCAAAACTACCTTGTAGAACCAACAAGTCTTCAACTTGGTAGCACCATCAGGTGCATATCTTCATGGTACATGGAGTTGACCCCCTAGTTGAAATAGGTGGTCAACACTACCTCTCATACAACTTAACTTTAGAGAGGGGGGAGAATTTGTCTCTTTTAGGGCTCACCATTTCCATTGGATTTCCTATTTGGTGATGGGGACCACATGGGGGGGGGCATTCCACACCTTGGGTGACCCCTTGGGGAATTAGAGAGATGTTTAACATAGGAAGGGGGTTTCTTCCCCCATTTTTGAGTTTCCTCTCCTATTGGGAGTTCCCCTTGCTCATGGTCCTCCCCTCCTCTCCCCTCCCCTCCCTCGAGTGAGCCTCCCTCTTTTGGGAGTGACAATTGGGAATCATGCAAGGGGAGTCTCATCTCCCTCTTTCCCTTAAAAGGAACCCTCCTCTCCTCATTTGGGCATAAAGTTTGATAGCAAATCCATGCTGCCCAAATTTCTCCTCACTCTCTCTTGCTCTCCCCTCATTTCTCCTTTGTAATCTTGCTGCCATTCTTTTCAATAATAGAAGTGAAGCTTTGGAGGATCTCTTGGTGTTCTAGTGGTGATATCTTGGTGTTATATTGGAGTATTCTTTGTGTTCTTATTTGGTGTTCTTGTAAGGTAATATTTCTGCAATTTGTATTTATTTTGTTCACATTGTTTTACTTGAAAAACCCAAAGCAAAGTATTTTATTGGGGATAAATCTATTTTGTTGTAGCAAAGTATTTTGTGAACCATTTTGAAGAACTCACTTTCTTGCCTCATTGTGTAGCAAGTACTTACAACTTTGCAGGTTACCAAAGCTTGGAAGGGAGGACTCCAAAATATTCTATTCTCTTCACTAAAATTTCTGATATAATTTCCAGCACTCTTTTATATATTTTATGCAATTATTTCTCTTCTAAATCTTGCTCTCCAATCAATCTTTAAGTTCAGATTTTGTACATAGAAATTTATGTTTTATATATTGAACCAAAACTAACTCATTCTAATTGATTTTTAACATTTTCCAGCAAGCATATCTTGTTGTTTTATGTAGGTTTTCGCCAGCCTAAGGGGAGCTGTTTCCCAATCTTGGCCACAAAAAGCTCCAGGACTCATCCAAGAGTAGTGGTGCAAGATCCCTTCACCTTTTTTTCCTTCTAAAGCATTGTAAGCAGCCCAAGAGAGTCTCTTGGGCTTGCCTTCTTTTCTTATATTTAGCATTTGTAAATTGTAAAGTATCTTCTAATTTTTGCTTTGCCCACATCTTGCATGTGAGTGGCTTTCTCACCCTTGCAATACCATGTTGGCTAAATTAGTTGTTTAATTTGTAATTTTGGCTTAATTTGTTTGCCCCACTTCTCCCACAAATAGAAGGTTTAGTGGCTAGTATTAACTTGTTTTATTTTATTTCAAATTCTTTTATCCACCTTGGCATGAAATCAGTAGGCTCTCCCTCCACATTGTGCCATAGTTGTGAGGTTTGCAAAGTTAGTTTATTTTTCCCACCTTTGTTCTTAAGGAAAAGTTGTGTGGCTAGTTTGTTTATTTCAATTTATTTCAAGTCATTTTATTTTTCCATTTGTGCCCACACCTTGCACATGAGTGGCTTTGCCACCCTTGCAATATCGTGACAGCTAGTTAGAATTTTATTTTTTGCAAAGTAATCAAACTTTTCACCCTGCCTTTTGCCTCGTATTCCCTCCCCTTGCCAATTTGTGGATCTTGGGAAATAAGAAAGGGAAAAGGACTGTGTGGCTAGTCTAATTAGGAACTGTTATCCCCTATCTTAAGGATAACGAAGGAGATCATGTCTTGAGGCCCATAGGTCCTAGACATGGAGTGCCGAGAGTCAGATGACTTGAGCATGGCCCCAGAGGGCCTCTCTTTTCTTCAATGCAGCCCATCTATCACCAGCAGTAGTATCCATCCCACCAGCCTGGTCCTGAAGCAACAGTAAGTCTTGCTCCATGAGGTAATAAGTCCGGGTATCATGGTATCTGTCACTCTGATTATTGAAGCACTCGAATATGTTGCACTGAATTCTCCTTCATTTCATAATGTTTGCTTGGAAATTATGTTCTTTAACTTGTTCATCCATGGAAGGGTGTCATGATTTCGTAGTAAGTTGATCTCCCTTTAGGATGGGTTGCCACTAGGTGGGTCTATGAAAGGTCATCGTCCATTCCCTCCATACTTACCACTTTCCACCCTTACTCCTCTCATTTTCCCCTACCTTTGTCCGGGTATTGGGTTTGCCACACTAGGAAGGGTTGTACCTTGCCTTGTGGGAAGAAGGGGCTAAAGGCCGAGAGGCAGTGTTGCCAAAGCGTGGGAGCGAAATGGGAGCGGGAGCGAGAAGCAGTAGCGTGGAAGTGCATTTTTCAAAAAATGGTCGCGAGCGAAGCGTCTCCTGAGCGTTTATCTATATATATATATTCAAAAGAAAACATGTAGAATGCCAAACTAGATGCAAAATTTATGAAACATGTATGTTTGTGATACTTCCAATATATGAAATGCCATCTAAATTCCATATTATCCATCATTCCATGAATCTTACATAGTACATTAATGAA
>ML779184.1:405292-421007 GCA_009831015.1 Picea engelmannii | reverse complement strand
AGGGGTGCGGTAATCCCGCTTACAAAATTTTGTGCTGGAGCATCAAATGCCCAAGTAGAACCAATACTGTCTTCGACATACTTGCATCTGATGATGCATATCTTCATGGCACATGGAGTTGACCACCGTTGCTAAATGGGCGGTCAACACAACCTACAACTTGTGCGATAATAGGTAGTATTCTAATTTTTGGATAGTTTCACATTTTTTGAGGCATCTCACACTTCTCGAGGCATTAGACACACCTCCTTGACCATCTTTGGTGCTAATTATGCACACTTGGAATTATCCTATACATGCCATGTAGAACACTCCCCTAGTTTGTCATTTTGGAGCTGATTTGTATTTATTTGGAGGACCGACCTGCACTTGGACCAATTATGGTAGTCATTGGGTATAATTATAACACATGATGACTTGGAGGGGTCACCTATGTGACCTTTGATGATATGGAACCTTCTTAAAATATGTTTGATGATGTGGACATAGCCTAAAAGGTACAAATTGAAGGCTAGTGGGTTGAGATTCATTTGACGTCATTATGAATATTGAGGGTTTTATGACCTATTTTTGAGCTTGGGAAGTCACTCCCATGCTCCGTAGAGGCTCCTTAACCTGAGGTATGACCATGGGAATTCATCTGAGACATTACTTGAAGGTATTGGAGCATTATTTGACCAACTTATGGAGATGTTTTATTGGAGCCGCCCCATTTGGAGGGTTTATGTCAACATTAGGAGGGTCGATTTGCACCTTTGAAAAGGATGTTGACCATTTTACATATGTCAAAGGCGCCTTTGGAGGCCAACGTGGCAGCTTGTGACAGCATTGACCTTTTCTTGGAGGAGAAACCCTCACTTTGGGGTTATTTCATTGTACATGTGGCTTGAACACTTTTTACTTTATTGTTGTGTTAGATTAATTAGCTATTAGTTTAATTTCTTAGGGTAAATTTAGGGAATCACATGAGAAATTTATATTTTATTGTAAAAGAGGTTTAGCATCTTCTATATAAATAGATGCACCTCTTCATTTTCACTCATGGTTGGATAATTTGGAGCTCTCTCTTTAGGACCCTAATCGATGTATCTTTCTTGGAGCCTTTATGGTGTTAAGGGTTCTTTTCTTTGTGGATGATTGTTGTCAATGCTTGAATATTTTCCTACTTGGTTTTATTTGGTGCATGAAAATTAATGGTGGAATTTCTCAAGTCTTCTACTAAGACTTCAAGATCGATCCATTGAGGAGTTATCAACTACTTTGGAGGAAGGAGTTTAAGCTTGCCCTCATTCTTCCTTGTTGGTTTTCTGAGTATTTGATACTATTGTATGTTTTTCCTTATGGTTCCTTGGCCAAAGTATTAAGTATTGTTTCATCAAGACATAGTTGATTTTGATGGTGAAGGCCATTCCCATGAGGAAGCCCTTCTTGTAGACCTTGATGTTCATTGTTGATCTATTTGCATGAGGGATTACTTCAACCTCATGGTGCTAGTCTCAAACCCTAATCCTTTGAGAAAATAAGCCAACTCCCCGAAGGGTTTCCTCTTGACCTCATTTACCTTGACTCCTTTGCCCTAGTTGGATTTGGCACTGATCTTGGTATCCTTCCACCACTTTTTCTAAAAGAACCCTAAAATATCCAAGCCTTGTTTTACTAAGGCCACTCTCAACGTCACCTTGTGCTTCATTGCCTAGTCTTAGTAATCCTCATAGGGAATAACCCCCTTGAGCCGAAGGAGAGACGACCTAAAGAAGAAGAGGACATGTTGTTGAGGTGACAGTGGTGACCCTCCTGGAGGTTTCCCTCAGATTGTACCTTGTGGATTAAGGATTTCATCAACACATACAATTGGGGTGGTAACAAATTTATCATTAATGGAACATCAACAACTAAGCTCTAATGGCATTGGTTGAAGCATCCCACAGACCTTTGGGGCCAGATCTGGAGGCACACATATGCCAACAGGATACCTGAAGAAGAACTAATCCAAATGGAGGTCCCAAGACTAGGATTCATGATCTGGAACAATGCATACAACAACAAGGTCATTGTCCAAACCCATAGTTTTAGGGAAATTAGGGAAGGTGCATCGGCACTATTTTGGGAAGACGCATGGAAACAGGAAAATAAACTAACATTATGTGAATCCCTACGCAACACAAAGGATAAATTAAAGGTTGTGGGATGGCATAGGGTACAACAATATTGGCAAAACACAGGCAACCTGGAACCATTCAAATACCAAAAATGGAGAACACGGAAGCAATTGGCACCAAAAAACTCAATAGAAGAAATAAATCAATTGGAAAGCAACCTCAGCACTAGAAAAATCAATGCACTTGAAGGCACAGATATACTCAAGTAGGGAGAAAAAGGATATGGTAACTTCAAATTAAAATATTCCTACGAATGGGCCACCAACCAAACCCAACAAGATGAAGGAGACATTTGGAACAAAATTTGGAACTCAGAGCTATGGCCTAAAATATCCATGTTCTTATGGCTATTGACAAAGAAAAAAACACTCAAATGGGACACGCTCGTCAAAAGAGGATTTGAAGGGCCATCAATTTGCCACATATGCCAACGAGAGGAAGAAACTACTGAGCACCTCTTCAATGGATGTGTTGTGATCTGAACTTTACAGGACAGAGGAGCAACAACATTTAGATAGTCAAATCGAGTACGAGACAACATAATAAAAACCATTGAAGGTTGGAGACAATCCCCTTCCATAATCCCATTGCAAACAGAGTATGGAACATTTTTCCAGGCCTCCTATTGTGCAATGTGTGGAAGGAACCAAATCGAAGAATTTTCAAAGACTAGCATAAAATCATGACCTAGGCCTAGTTCATCATTCAATACAACATTCAAGAGTCCATCAATGCATTCCATTGGTTGGAAGAGGAAAAAAAAATCAAGGAGTGGAAAAGGGCATTCTACAGGAATGAAGAATTCATCAAAGCTCCACACTACTAGTGCCACACACTCGAATAACAATGAAAACATCTCTAGAATCATGGTTTGTGCCCCCACCAGGATTCATCAAGTTAAACTTTGACGGGGAATGTTGGACCATCAAGCGCGGGAGAAGTATTCAGAGACCATCGTGGCTCAATATTAAAAACCTTTGCGATTTTCTTGGGAAACAACACTAATAATGTTGCAGAACTGGATAGTTTGATGCATGGACTCCATATAGAAAATAAAGAGGCATATGGTAATGTCATGGTGGAAGGAGACTCATAATTAATCGTCCAAACCATTAGAAATATAGGAAGTGGCTCGGACGCAGATAAAGTTTCAAAAAATTGGTGCATGGCTACCAAGCGGGCACAGGTGGCCTCTCTTATCAGATCCAACACAAACATAACATCGCCGCATGTGCGCAAAGAGGCCAACAAAATGGCAGATAAGTTAGTCAATGAGGTAATAACCCTGCCAAACTAGCAAATGATTCTAAATTGGGATTTCGTAGGAGTGGGCAAGATTAGAATGGACTTCCACGAAATCAATGAGATGGAAAAAAACAGGACCGCAAGGAGGGAAGTTCACACCAACAGGAGGTCCGTACAAGCCATGATCTAATCCAACCCATAGATGACGAATCATCATGACGACAGGGCCTATGCGGACCAATGATTGCTTGGATGAGAAAGTGGAGAAATTTATGGAAACAACAGGTGGAGGAATGTCTTGTACCACATGCAAGATGAACACCATAACAATTAGCCAATCAAAGTACATAGTGGTCTCAATCACCAACAAGATTGCACCCCTCCACGTTCAAAACAATCAGAAAACGATCACTCCATCTTCCCATGGCAACTTGATGAGTTTGTGAGGGAGGATAGAGCGGTGCGGGGAGATGGAGAATTCAGGGAGAAAACCAAATTCAAGGATTAAATCAAGACTTTGATCCAATGCCAATTTATACAGGAATCTAAGAGGAATAAGGGACGAGAGAAACGCAAGGAGAGCAAAGCTAAATCCACCACTAGGAACACGTTCGAAACAAGAATCTTCTCAGCATGGAAGATTAAACCCCAATCAGAAAGGCAGGGAAAGAAACCTTAATGCCAAGGGAAAAGGAATCATTATAGAGGAGGAGATGCACTAGGAAATTGAGAAGAATCAAAGAGGTAAACGAGCAAGGCCACTAAAGATAGAAGAACAACAGGAGTAGGATATGCATATTCCCAAGGCTCAGTGGGAGGCAAAGGAATTATATTAGAATCACTTCAAGGAAACCATGAAGGTGACTCTGGAAAAATAAGAGGCAAAGTCACAATAGTGTAAGATGGAAAGAACCAAGCAAGATATTGCAAAGGAAATGGTTGGATGGGTGAAGGATTATGGGTTCTCACTCACCGGAGATAATAGACCCTCAAATCCATTCTAGCTCAAGTTATGGAAGATCATCACACTACTGAAATTCAATTCATGGCCAAGCTGGACCAAATGGAGCGTCATATTGTAATGCTAGATAAAAAGATAGAGGAAATGGCTCGCTATGCCCTAAAGGTACATTTCATGCAATCAGAGAAGCCAACCAATGGGATAGTCCTAGTGTAGAAGCAACCCACTGAGGCAGGTATGGGAGGGGGACTGACAAATCCCACAAAAATCAAAGATGATAAGCAATAGGAGGACAATGACAAGCCCAAAGCTGATGCAGAGGAACCTGAACAGAAGACTCAACAATAGAACCAAGAAGTGGAACCAGGTTTAGCTATGTTTTCAAATCGACTATGTTTAGTATATATATCAAGTATACTCTATATAGACAAAGGCATGTAGACATTACGTTGATAGAATAAACTCTACATAGACATGGGTTGACAGAAATATGACACTTTATTTTTTCAAAATCTTGTAGCCTGGTTTCCTATATGGTAGGTTACAAAGCATTATGACTATAATATTTTGTCCATAATAGAAATTTAGAACTTAGCTTACAAAAGAAGGAAATTATATTAAATAAACATTGAATATGTTTTTAAAAAATGATTTTACTTTTCTAAATCATTAGATGAAATATATGTGACTACGATTTGTAGAGAATTCTTCTTTTTCTATAATCACAATTATTGTTGTTATTTTTCATCCTAAAAGAAATTCAATTCCATATAATCATTTTTAATCATAAAATCACTAATTCAATTTTCTTAGAGTGTTCTTCCTCAAATGTTGTTTCTCAATAAAATATGTTTTCCCTAAAAAAACTTTATATTCAATGTCTATTGGGACAAATGTTGTGTATCTCGTCTCAGGGAAAGTATCGGAGAGGGTCTGGAATGTAACTTCTCACTGACATCGGCGGAAAATATCGGAATATCTCGGAAACTGTCGCAATACAGAGGTCTAAGTCGGAATATCTCGGAATATTTCGGATATATCGGGCGGGGGTTTAACTCAGAATTTATAGGAATATCGGTGATATGTCGGAGAGATATACAACAACGATTTGGACTAAAAAGAAATAGGCATATCCTATCTTTGAGATAGTGATGTCAGGTTTTATAAAGCCTCCATCCATAGCATAAAAAATATAGAAACTAAAATGTTTTTTTACCAATTTCTCAATAAAACTTTATATTACTACCATTATCACATTAAACCATGTCAATTTATTTGATTTGGTTAATGGAGCACTTATTATTTAATATTGAGTTGGTTGAATATTTTAAATGTTGTTTCTAAATAAAATCATATATCAATGTTATATTCAAGTAAATAAAAATATTATAAATATGAAATTTACATATAAATATTGTTACAATGCAAATATAAGTATCTTAAAAATAATCAAAATTGTTAAGAGATTTGATCCCTCTTACTTTTTGAGTAAGTTAACAAGTGGACAAATAGCACATATGTAGTAAGTGGTTATTGAAACAAGGTGGAGAGGGCCATGTATTGACATGTAGAGTTTGTCTACTTATTAACTTGGAATCATTTAATTATTAATAATGATATTAATATAGATTCATTTTAATTTCATGTTTACTAAGTAAAAGAGAACATATGTTACAAGTGGGAATTGAAACGAGGTGAGAAGGGAAACATTGACATGCGATCTTCAATAATATTGTAATATAAAATATCTAATATAAAATATCATTTTAATTCCAATTGGCATGAGTTTATCTACTTATTAAATTAATCTATTAAATAAGTTGTGTTTTTCAATTGTACTAAAAAATATCTAAGATAAAATAAATTATTGGTAATTATTATTGATAATGATAGTGATACACATTCATTTTAATATCATATTTATTAAATAAGTGTAAATAATTCTTAACCCCATTATTGGTAATTATTATTGATAATGATACTGATACACATTCATTTTAATATCATATTTATTAAATAAGTGTAAATCATTCTTAATCTCATTATTGGTAATTATTATTGATACACATTTATTTTAATATCATATTTATTAAATAAGTGTAAATCGTTCTTAATTATATAACTACTTAATGAACATGAAATTAAAATGAATCTATATTAATATCATTATTAACAATAATCTCATATCTATCAAACACTAAGAGGGATCGAATCTCTTAAGAATTTTGATTATTGTTAAGATACTTATATTTGCATTGTAACAATATTTATATGTAAATTTCATATTTATAATATTTTTATTTACGTGAAAATAACATTGACATAAGATTTTGTTTAGAAACAACATTTAAAATATTCAACTAACTCAATATTAATTAATAAAGTGCTCCATTAACCAAATCAAATAAATTGACATGGTTTAATGTGATAATGATAATAATATAAAGTTTTATTGAGAAATTGGTTAAAAAAAACATTTTTAGTTTCTATATTTTTTATGCTATGAATAGAGGATTTATAAAACCTGACATCACTATCATAAAGATAGGATATGCCTATCACTTTTTAGTCCAAATAGACATTGAATACAAAATTTTTTGGGGGAAAAAATATTTTATTGAGAAACAACATTCAAGGAAGAACACTCTAAGAAAATTGAATTAGTGATATAATGATAAAAATGATCATATGAAAAATAATTTATTTTAGGATGAAAAATAACAATAAGAATTGTAATTATAAAAAATGAAGAATTCTCTACAAGTCATGCTCGCATATATTTCATCTAATGATTTAGAAAAGTAAAATCATTTTTAAAAAACATCTTCAAACGGTATAAAATGAATATTAGATTATGAATTGTCTCAAAAGAATAACTATATTGATATTTTGAATATTTTCTAAGCGATGGGCTTTGCAGTTTCTCTTCACACTGAGGCCCGTGAATGTGGTTAATTTTTTCCGATCGTCCTTTACTATCTGCCCTGGCGAGGATCAGAACACTCCTTTGTTTTCTCCTTCACCCGCAGAGGCTCGGGAAGTTTTCTTTCCCTCCACTTAACCTATAGTTGTGGTTGTCACGACCGTGACTACACCGCATATCTTCTTAGTTCTTTTCGGACGTGGATCGACGGGTGTTTAACAATGGACAAGGTGCCAGAACACGTGGCCCCTCAACCTTCTTCGAGCGAGGTTGACCATGGACTAGGTTTCCTGACAGATGGCTTTTCTCCGCTCAGCCAGGCTCTTCTCTCTTCCCCCGAGCCTCCTCCCCCCTTTACTGGTAAGCAGTGATCCTCTTTCTACCTGTCCAGGAATGACTCTTAAGTTGGCTGCTTCGAATATTTTTCATACTTTTTGGTTTCAGACCCTCTTATCTCAGAAGGGAACCTCCCCTCCGCTCTCAGTTCACCAAATGACCTAGCACTTGACTAGATCTCTCATGAGGAAGGGGGTTTTTTCTTCGCTCTCCATCCTCTACCTGCCTAGATCTCGAAGGAAGCCGTTTTTCGATTGGGGGGGGGGGGGGGGAATCCCAAGTCGTCACAGGTTTTTCCCACAAAAACGAGGCGTTTTGCCAAGCGGTCTCATTAGAGTTTCCTTCCCTCTCTAAAGGATTTATTTCTGCTCATCTGGACGTTGAAGAACACAGGGATTTCACTCAATAAAGAAGGGTTTCATCCCCATATTTTAGACCGGAGGACTCTTGGGATTTTAGGGGAATCCACAGTGTGTAGAAAAAGCAGAGAAGGAAAGGACTCAAGTCCAAAGGAAAAGTTGGTAACCTTGTGCTTGGGGAAGAGATAGGCATGAACAGGGTGGTGCAACTATCTAATCAAACTCTAGTTGGGAGAGGCAACAACAGGGCTTTTTCTCTCAACACCATTGTAGATTGGACCCATTCGATTTGGGAAGAACACCTTGGATTTGCCCCGGAGGTTATTGAATTAAGCAAAAATTGGTTTTCCTTCAATTTCCTCCAGCCAGAACATGCTAAATGGATGTTTGGAAAAAATTGGAGCATTATCTATTCACACCTCCTGCTAAAGCCTTGGAGCCCTCTCTTCAATGCAAGTAGAGAGAAACTAGACAAAATCTTCGTTTGGGTCTGACTCCCAGCTCTTCCACTACAATTCTGGTCTCTGGATTACTTTAAAGCCATCGAGAATTTCCTGGGTGACTTCCTTGAAGCATACCTATCCTTCGAGGAGACAAAACAAAGAAAATTTACAAGGATTTTAGTTAATCTAAATGTCAGAGAAGGGCTTGGAGAGGAAATCAACTTAAGTTGGGGGAGTTTCACACACACTCAATTAATGGACTATGAAAATGCCCCCTTTAGATGTCGTCGATGACACCAGTATGGGCATCTGGTGGCAAACTTCCACCTTCCCCTAATAACAATAGGAGGCACTTATTACAGAGCAAAACTAAAGACTACGACTCAAGTTGACAGCAATAGGCAGGAATTTGGTGCAGAAAAGGCAACATCCCTTACAACGGTTCCAACACAGTCCACAAAAGCCACAAAGTAAACAGATCAGAAGAATTTCTCTCAACCAACTGAAAGACAAGCGGAGGAAAGACATGAGAAAACAAGCCTCACTACTCTTGATACAAGAAGGTCAAGAACTTTGGTCTCGGGTAATCCTCTACTTTCCTCTCCTATTACAGTTTTAATTAAAAAATTGACACTAGAGGGCAATGAGTGGTTGGAGGATCTGAAAAACCTGTCTATAAACAATGTCTCCCCGACTTTTCCCGAGATTTTCTCAGATTGCAACAAGGAAAGCTTCCCTCCTGGACGCACCACCCCCTCCCAAGAGACTCTTCCTAACAAAAGAAGCCTCCTCATCCTCCTCCTTTTCAAATGAGTCTTCATCTTCTCGCTATTTTCGAAGATAAAAATAAAGAGCCCATTCCATGGGAGGACTGTGAAAGGAGGAAATCTCTTCCCTAGACAAGGGAGGATGTGGGAGAAAATACATGTTTTCAAAATCTCAATCAAAAGCCAGGATAGATCTTCTAGCCGAAAAAAAACAATCAATTGAACATGCAATTAGAGCATCGAGGCCCCGAAGTAGGGTTCCGAGATGAAGATTATGTCTTTCAATTGTAGGGGTTTGGCAGGTGCCCTAAAAAAACCTGCCCTAAAAAGGGTGATTGCTACAGAACACCCAGATGTGTTACTCCTACAAGAAACGATGGGAGTAGGTGAAGAGGTAAAGTCCAGCATGGATCTACTCCTACCAAGATGGAAGCTTTTCACAGTGGACACTATGGGCAGATATGGAGGTCTAGCCACAGGTTGGAACACACACAACATTCAATCCATTAACTCTTGGGGATTGGAATCTGGACTTGGGATCTTGGTTTTGGCCCCGGATCTTAAGGATGTTATACATATCCTAAACATCTACGAACCTTATCAAAACATCAAACCTTTTTGGGACTCTCTTCTCACAAAGTCTTTCTTTAAAGAGCTGCTAATTTTAGGGGGAGACTTAAACCTCTCCCTGGGTCCTTTAGAAGTTTGGGGGGATAGCGCCAGGCCCGACCCTATGACATATTTTTTCTGTCAAAAATTTGTAGAGTGCAGATTAACAGATCTTGACCCTATACTCCTCAAGCCTACCTGGAAAAACAACAGGGTAGGAGTTGAAGGTGTTGCAAAAAGACAAGACTGGTTTCTGGTAACCAACTCTCTTTTGGATAAACACTTAACTATAAAGCAGTGGATTGGTTTTGGAGGATTGTCAGATCACTATCCAATTTTCCTGGAATTCAGACAAGGTTCTGAGAAGCCAGTCAGTCCCTTTAAATTTAACAAAATTTGGCTTGAAGATGATTCATTCTTTGAACTGATAAAGGAACATTGGATTCCCTTCAAACAGGATCTACCCCAATCAACAACTTTCCAGTTCACAAAAAATCTGAAAAGAATCAAAGAAGTGGTAAAACCCTAGGCCTCCCAAAAAAGGAAAAATGAGGACAAGGAATTAAAAGAAATTGAATTTGAATTACAAATATTCTTAGAAGAAGAGGGGGGAATTTTTGCCTCAACAGAGTAAAAAATCAATCTACTCCGTCTAGAGAAAAGGAGGAACAAAATACTTAAGGAGAAGGAAGAATCATGGAGATTAAAGAGTAGAGATATATGGCTGGAGAGTGGAGATGAAAACACAAATTTCTTACAAGCTTTTTCCAAAGGAAGAAAAAACGTCAATACTATTTGGCAATTGAAGGATTCAACAGGAAACTTGGAAACAACTTTTGAAGGAATGTCAAAACTGGGGAAAAAGTATTTTCAAAATCTCTTCAAAGCAGAAACCTAAGCTTCTATAGAAGAAGTAGTCCAAGTGGCACAATTTTTTCCCATATTTTTTGAGGAAGTAGATAACCGGCGCCTGATGGAAGAAGTTACGGAAAAAGAGCTCCTAGAAGTTCTTCACAGTTTCCAAAAAGATAAAAGCCCAGGCCCAGATGGATTGACTATTGAATTTTTCTTGGGTTGTTATGAGATTGTAGGACCTGATTTGCTGAAGATGATTGAGGACACAAGAACTTCAAGCCAAATTCCTCAGAGCCTTAACTCAACGTTCCTTGCACTTATCCCTAAGACGGATAACCCAGAGACTCTGGATGATTTTAGACCAATCTCTCTTTGTAATTGCGCTTACAAAATCGTCTCCAAAGTAATTGCTAGAAGGATTAAAGAATCCTATCTAAAAATATTTCGGAACAACAATTTGGCTTTCTGGAAGGAAGAAAAATCCATGAAGCCATAGGTATAGCACAAGAAGGACTTCACAGCATGAAGACAAGAAGTCTTAAAGGAGTAGTGTTGAAAATCGATCTCTTAAAATATTATGATAGAGTAAGTTGGTTGTACATCCGGTTATTACTTACTCATCTAGGGTTTGATGTTCCTTTCATTAATTGGGTTATGAACTGCCTTACTTTGGCCTCCTTTGCGGTCCTAATAAATGGCTTGGATTCTCCTTTCTTTACCTCAGAAAGAGGACTCAAACAAGGGTGTCCCTTATCACCACTTCTCTTCCTCCTAGTAGTGGAAGGAATCAACAGAGCAATAAGACATGCAAAGAGTGCAGGCACCTTCTCTGGAATCAAAATCTCACATGTACTGTATCTCACACACCTCCTTTTTGTGGACGATGTTTTAATTTTTAGTGGAGATTCCAAAAGGGAAGTTGAGATCTTAAGGAACATTCTTTCTCTTTTCTCAAAAGCAACAGGGATGCAAATCAATGATAAAAAATCGTCAGTCTCTACTTATCTCCTATCTGAAGAAGAAGAGCAAGCCCTCAGGCTATTTTTCCTGTTCAAAAGGAAGACTTTAGACGATGGGCTAAAGTACTTGGGTTTCCTTCTAAAACCCAATGATTACAAAAAAGAAGATTGGAAGTGGCTTCTGAAGAAAATGGACAAAAGACTAAATACCTGGAGTCACCAGTGGCTTTCATGTGCAGGGAGATTGGTATTGGTGAAATCAGTTTTGGAAGCTATCCTGGTTTATTGGATGTCCCTCTCTTGGATCCCTACAGGAATTCTGGAAGCAACAAGAAAAATCACCTCAAAATTGCTTTGGAGTGGAAAAAAGGAAGCTCATGTAATTCCATGGGTCCGCTGGGATAAAATTATCGTCCCAAAGGCAATGGGAGGTTGGGGTCTGAAAATTATTTTTCTCTTTTCCAAAGCACTTTTGGCCAAGGGGGGATGGCGCATTATAAAATCCACTAGCCTATGGACAAAGGGCATTATCCAAAAATATATTGAACTAGTCTCATTGGAGTTTTGGATCAGAAGTCAACAAAAATCCAAAAAGGGGGCCTCGGTGATCTAGAAAGCAATTTTAAACGCCTTTCCACTTATTGAAAATGGTTTAGCTTGGAAACTCGATAATGGTCACCGATTCAGAATAGGGAAAGACCCTTGGCTAGGGAGTGAAGGCAAGCACATACTTTCAGAGAAACTAATTCAACAATTACTTTCTTTGGGTTTTACTCATTTAAACAATATGGCGGATCATAATTGCTCCACCTTATGGTCACAGGGATGGACGGATGCAAACAGACTGGGTCTTAATGAAGAAGAAAAACTTGAACTGGAAAGATACATTTTCAATCTAAAATCCTCACAGATAAGACTCACGGACTGTGAAGATGAATTGATTTGGGACCCGACCCCCTCAAGGATTTATTCCCCAAAACTGGGTTATCTAAAATATAACTCAGATTTAGGCCTCTGAAGCTTGTTTGGTGGTGGAGAAAACTGTGGAAGGTCAAAAGTCCAGCAAAAACAAGACTGTTTATGTGGAATGTACTGAAAAATAAATTTCCGACTTGGGATAACCTTCATTAAAGAAATTTCTTCGGACCTGGCTGGTGCTCCCTTTGCAAATCTGAAGGAGAAAATATTTTACACCTCTTTCTAAAGTGTAGATTCATCAACAAAGTTTGGACTAAAACGTCTAGATTGTTATATTTTCATTGTGTTTGGGATGGAAGGGATTTGGAACACTCCTAGATTACTTGGTGGAAAACAAGAGCCTTTAAACATTTAAGAGCCCTTCCCTTATTGGCCATCTCGGGTGTTTGGCTCACTCAAAATTCCTTTGTCTTCAAAGGAACCCCTCCTTCTCCTGAGATCTCAGCAGCCAAAAGTTTTTCCCTACTGTCCTCCTTCCTCTCACAGATTCCTAGACCCTCTCTTAGGCAGCCTCAAGAGGTCGTGATTGACAGTTCCTCCCCCTGAGGTTTTTTCGATGGAGCTTCTCAACAAAACAATTGTGGAGGAGGCAGACTCCTCTTTCTTTTAGCTATGCACTACTTTATTATGACTCTTGGTATTGGGCCCATAACAAATAACTTTGCAGAACTTATGAGCCTTAAACTACTCATTGCCTTCACCATTGAAAAAGGTTGTCTGTCTTTAAAAGTTTATGGGGACTCTTTAAACGTCATAAACTGGATAAAAGGCACCCCAAGATGCTTAAACACAAGACTCGCTGCCTTGGTGGAAGACATTACTCGTTTGTAGACCTCTTTTTACACCTTTGTTTGTCAACATGTCTACAGGGAAAATAATAAAGCAGCGGACCAGCGGTTGAAAGACGAGCTTAATTTGTCTATGGGCCAATGGAAAATAACTGAACATTACAATGAACAAGCATATGAATATATGCATAGACCATTTTTGGATTAAAACAACTTTCAACAACAAAGGTTTGTATTTTTTTTATGCATAATATATGCAAACAGTTCTAAATGAGGATCAGTTGAAGCACATACAACAGTACATGTTCCAGAAAGTCCAAAGAAACAAAATTTTTGCGGAAGTAACAAAATGTAGAAGCATTCACGAAATGAAAAAAGATAGCATTCAGCTACAGTCTCCAATGTAACAGAATACACCAAGAGGTGTATATATACATAATGTAATTTTGTACACCATGATGTAATAAAATTACACTTTTTTTCCTTGGAAAAAAAAACATCTTCAAATATCTCGAATTCCTCTTAAGATGAAAAAATAACAATAAGAATTGTGGTTATAGTAAAGGAAAAATACTTGTAGCTTGGCTAATGTAACATGGGTCATCAATCTCACGTAGAAAAAAATAGACGTTAACATTTATGTATTTATGCATGGGTAAAGAGAAAGCTTTAGCATCATAGAAATAACATTAATAAAGAGATTGGGGAGCATTAATAAAGAAAGTCCAAGTAACTAGTAGCATTCATTATTAAAGTGAAGCCAATGCTATTACAAAATCAGGTAACTAGAGAGGTGAGGGATGTTAAGTAATTCAATTGACAAAAGAGGGTGAGGTACGAATAGATTGATCATTGTGGCCAAGGAATGTTAAGTGACTCAATCAACAAAAGATAAAAGTTTTAACTATAACCCACTCCCTTTTTTATATAAGTGAGTTCTTCTGTCTTCCATCTCAATTCATTATTTGATCGATGCAATGTTAATACGTATATAGGAGGTCCTAAATTCCATTCCTATATGAATAGAATACAAACCCTTATTTTCGAAAAGTGAGAGAGAGAGAGAGAAGAGAGATTTCAGTGTCACTATTTCATTGGTCAAGTTGATATTAGAGCCAAAAATGGTAGGGTGCCAAGGAGTTACCTAAATTTCCCTCTTAAGTAGAAAGATGAGTTCAAAACCATTCAACTAGCACTTGTAATCCCATCAACTCTAGACAATTGATGTGATAGAGAGGCATCAAAAACCAGAGTGAATAAGTGTGGATAAGGTGATAATATCGAATCCAATAGGTCGACTACGAGATATGTGTGGGGGTGTCTTCCTAATATCATCATCTCATGTTGCCAATCCCTAAAGATGTGTTCAACCTGTATCTCATTGAACCAACTCTACAATAGTGATGGGAATAGCTATATATTTTAATCTTCCATTGCAGCATCAATGTAAAAGTATCTATCATTTCACCTAATCAAGTGATCTTTATATATAATAATGGGATGGTTGGGTGGCATTAATCAATTTGTTCGAGTAAAAAACGAATGGTAAATGCACTATCTATGAGAAGTTGTTTGAACTCGCATGTCCATTTGATCCACCTTTTCAACAAGTTCATAATTCGAATGAAACAAAAGAACCATGTGACAAAAACACTTAGTGTTGATTCACTATTACTGTATTATCTATTATGATTATTCTTTATTTTATGAAATAGTAAGATCTCGAGAGATAAACAAATCTTTATCACCAACCCGATACTCCGAAGATTGGTCATATCTACTATTAAAAGGCTGCTATATGTGTTTGCTCTATTTAAAAATGCAAAATATGTTTGACAATTTCTCCATATACTTTTGGATCTACTTATGCTCAATATAAAGCAATGTCTAGTAATTTTGTTGGTGTCTTGTTGTTTCCCATGCTACTAGTGGCGCTTCTACTCATGCTCATGAACCCACTTAATAAACTGGTTCTTTCTTTAAGCCTTATAACCCCAACTAAGAAATCTTAATAATCCAACTAAACCTTCTCTCTAACCTATTTGTATCTACTATTAATAAGGTATAAGGTCTAAACATCAGCTACTAATCCTCTAATCCATCCTACTAGATGAAAGTTAGAAGGTAAATAGTCGAATTAGGAGACTCTGAAGTATGGACTAAAGCAGGTAGGTCAAAAATAGGAAACTTTAAATTGCTAGAGGTACAAAATGACTACTAATCTATGCATAGATGTAAAATGAACAAGAGAAGTTGGTTTGAGATGTTTCACTAGGATTTCAGTATTCTTCTTTCATATACATGAAAGCTATTAGTTGAAGATTAAGATCAAG
>ML779184.1:370838-397423 GCA_009831015.1 Picea engelmannii | reverse complement strand
TGGAGAGTTTATTTCAATCCGGAGACGGATTACTTCCAACATCGCCACCTGTGGGTCCTTCTCCTTGGCTTACCCCTACAGTTATGGAACGCGGGAGCACTGGAGGCGATAGGGAACTCTTTAGGTTCCTTCATTTCTTTAGGTGAGTCTGTTCTCTCGGCACCTAACAAAAAAATGGGTAAAATCCTGGTGGAGATGGACATCCATGGGGGTCTTCTGAAAATCATAGAAATCGAATGGAGGGGCCAAAGGATTGTCCAGAAGTTGGACTACCTTGGCATCATTTTTCGTTGTAGCAACTGTCGCAATACCAGAGATTTGAGGAGAGATTGTTCGGGTTGGGATGCAGAGGAGATCTCCGAAGACCCGACACTTCACAAAGGTAATGGTGACTTAGCCTTTGAAGTTGACTGAGCTTGGGTTGGTACTCGATATCCTTCTATAGATTCACTACACTCGTCAGAACAGGATGATTTGATCTCTGGTAAGTTAAAATTACATTGCCCGTCTCTGTATGATTCTTTAACTTTATGGGAGAAAGAAGAACCGAATGCCTCTCTGTTGTTGAAAAATGTTTTTTCCTCTGTGGAGGTGCCCTCGGGGGTTGTTAAGAAGGTACCAGTTAATGACCCTTTGGGCTCCGTTTCTTTATTTAACAGTGTCACTACTTCTTCCAAGGGTAAGGGTGAATCAATTATCTTGCCCCCTGGTTGTCTTGGTATCTTACCTGTATTGGAAACGCTATCAACTAGGCCACCGAGTCTCACTGGCCATGTACTACCTCCCCTCTCTTCTTCTGTGGATTTCTCACAGGTGGCTTCTCCCAATCCAATTGAGTCTGTACCTATTCCGGGTTGTTGTGAGTCCGAGGAGGATGATACCTCGTTGAGTGCGGTTCTGGACTCTCTGATTCCTTATTTACATGATAATAATCCCCCGAAACAATTACCTACCTATTTTGGGAATGCCATTTTTTACCCTTCTACTATCATTGGAGAGATTAGTACCACGACTACTATTCTCGTCGAGACAATGAAGGACTATTGTTGGTCACGAGGACTAGGAATAGAATATTCTCCAATTAAAACAAGAAGTACACGAAATAAATTACAGGCGATGACTAACTCATCCTTAATTACTGATCCTTCTTCTTCCGACAGTGGGACACTTAGAGCAGTGAAGGCCCTAGAAATGGATAAGTAATGATTTTACTCTCTCTTAATCTCAGAAGGGTTGGAGGCACCCTAAAATCTGCCTCATTTCGTCATGTTTTGCACACTACCCATCAAAACATTGTTTTCCTACAGGAAACTCTGGTTCATGAACAAAAAGCTCGATCCTTTATGAATAAGTTTCATCCTTCCTGGGTGTCTTGTGTTGTGAGTTCAGTTGGTACTTCGGGCGGTTTGTTGGTTTTGTGGGATCCTTATCTTTTTAATCTAGTTCCTTACCTTACTTGTGGCAGGATTTCGTTAACAGGTTCAATTTTTGCAACAAAGAGGAAGATCAATATACTTAATGTTTATGGTCCATGTATGGAGCGTAATCTTTCTGGAATTTTTTAGCGAACAGTGGTTTGTTTTCTATGAAAAACCTTGTGGTAGAGGGGGATCTGAATTTAACTGTTTCTACTGGAGAGGTATGGGGCGGGTCAACAAACTCAGGTCCTCAAGCGGGTTTCTTTAGAGCTCTCTTTCAAGCCCACAAACTTATAGATGTACAACTTGATAAGATCATCCCAACTTGGCGAAATAGGCGCCTGGGTAGAGATTCTATAGCCAAATGACTAGACATGTTTCTTGTTTCAGAGGATCTTCTTTTGAGTGTTGGTATGTATAGATCCTGGGTGGAATATCCCTTTGTCTCGGATCATGCACTTGTACTTTTGCAGCTGGAGAACACTCCCCTTTTCAAGGCACATCCCTTTAAATTCAATGCTCAATGGCTTTTAGACAAAGTTTACAACAGTTTGGTTCATAAAATATGGAGTGATCATAAATATTTATCGGAAGGAGATCGTCAGTGCCATTTAATCTGGAAGTTGAAGGACTTAAAAACTTGTACCAAATGTTGGGAAAAAGAGTCTAAGAACCGGGAAATAAAATTGTTGGGGAACTTGGAAGGAAATATTAAACAACATTTGTTGTTGTTATCGGATGTCTCTATTCTTCTGGAGGTGGAGTCTAATCTCATTAAACTGGAATTTGAGAGGAATAAGCATCTAAAAGCACAGGAGGATTTATGGTGACTATGGAGTCCAGCTATTTGGGTTCAGAGTGGAGATCAAAATACTAATTTCTTTCATCATTTTGCTAACTGCATGAGAAATAGTAAACATATATGGGAGATTTGTGATGTCAATGGGACAGTTCACAATGGTCAGGAGGCGATAATCGCGAAGGCAGAGAATTATTTCAAAATTTTCTTTAAACCCCTAGATAATTCTCCCACAGTTAAACAGGTTGGGGTGGCGGGCCTTTTCACTAGATTGATAAATGAGGAGGAAGCGGGCGAACTCTATAAACCAGTTTCATTGGAGGAATTAAAATTGGTTGTATCCCTGTTTAAAAAAGAAAAAAGTCAATGGCTTGATGGCTGGACGGTGGGATTTTTCATTCACTTCTTTGATTTAGTGAGTGAGGACCTATTAGTGAGGGTGGAGGAAACTCGGTCTAATGGACACATTGCTTAGAACTAAAGTGTAATGCTAATTTGTAACCAATCTCAAGTCTAGTTCTAAGTTCAAACTAAAGTGTAAAGCTGAGTTGTAACCAATCTCAAGTCTAGTGGTCATGCCGATGCAGTCCCTGGGAAGTTGATGTACCAATTTACCCAAATGGGGCCCATCGTCTACTCCTTCGTTTTTCTTTTCTTCCGCCATTGAAGGTTTCTTGGGTGTGCGAGAGCGATTGTATTCAAGAGAGACAAGCTCAAGACCCAACTTGTTATACTTGGACATCATCGGGGACATGCACTGAAAAAACGATCAAGAGCAACCTGCTCTGATATCACTGATCTGGATTATTTTCGGCACGAAATGAGAGCAGAGATATAATAAAGAAATGCACAGAGATATCGCGTATATCCAATAATATAACAAAAATATATTAGAGATGCAACCATAAACACAGAGATACAGTAATACACGATTTCTATTAATGAAAGAAATGTACAGAGACTATAAAAATATAGAGTGAAAGACTCGCTAGAATGGTGGCAGCTTATCTCTAAGAAGAGATGTGATGGATACTCGCATTCACAAGAAGATGATTACAATGAGGCTCTGAAGGCATTTTTACAATAAAAAGGAATTCCAAAAACCCTAGACATCCAAAAACCTAACCCTAGGAGATGAAGCGCCAAAAGTCATGTGGGCCCCGTTTGGGTAAGTTAGTACATCAACCTCCCGGGGTCGTAACTTTTGCATACGATCTCCGTTTTAGGTGTATGATAGCTCGTTGGAAAGTTATCATCGAGGAGATTCATTTTGGGGGGCTCAATCATGCCTTTGGCTATCATTGAGAACCCATATCTCAAAAAACCTTCATTTAGGCCCTCAAAATGGCCCCAAAAGTTAAAACCTGCTAAAAATAATAAATTGCCAAAATTGCTAAAAAACTGTTTTGAGCCAGTCGGAAAATGTGGGTGGCCATCGATATACACTTGGATAAATCCTCCCTCCTTATGAAGCAATGGTATCCATTGTGTTTAGTTCCCGGGGGAGAGGGAAAAGCGTTTGCTGGATCTGCATCTTGGTGAGTTGCCTGTATTGCTGGAGACGTTGCGCTGCTTAGTTTGTGGAAGTTTGTCATGAACCTGTTGAAGCTGAGGTTGTTCAAAAAGTCAAGATACATGAGAGGAAGGTGTGCATAAGGAATATTTTCGCTTTGCTGCAACCTTGTTGACCTGCTTTTGTTGGATAGAAGGTGCATGGGGCGAGGTTGTAGTGGTTGCAATGTCCTTATGTTCCCCTTTTGAACAGATTGTGAAGAAGATGAACTACCTTGTGACACTTTTTAGGTGGAACAATAGTTGGAACTACCTCTGGTATTTTGTAGAGATGACCCCCCAAAGTAACAATGACACTACGAGGTCGAGACTCATAAACAACATGGGGTCTCCACATATATGGTTGGCCCAAGAGAACATCATAGACATCCAGTGGGGCAACATCACATAATACCTCATCCTTGAAGGGTTGGATGCCGTATGACAATCGACACTGTTGGCTGACACAGAGATCTCATCCTTGCCGAAGCCACCCGATGTTGTATGGTTGCAGGTGTGGTGTTGTCGACAATCCCAACTGTTTGATGACCTCTGCTGAGATGAGGTTTTTCTGGATTCCACTATCAACAATAAAATGCAGCGGGGTCCCCTTCACCCACATCTGTGAATGAAAAAGGCACTCCCCCTCTTCAGGATATGTTGGTTCTTCTAGTTGAATTGTTGCGGTCGTGATAATAACAGTGGGGTCTGCGTCAATGATCTATCCTTTACCAGTATTTTCAGAATCAGATTCTGAATCAGGGTTTGGCTCCTTGTCTTTGATCTCGGCCACCAATGACTATTTTGAGCGACATTCATCGGTGTTGTGCCAGGGGATTTTGTCGAAATCACACCATTTTTCGGTGTCCTTCTTTGTCTTCCCGTGACCCTTCTTTTCCTTTGTCTCGGACTGGTTTTTGGGAGATTGTTTGTTAGGGATGTCTTTGTCATACTTTGGTTGTTGTGGATTTGCATACCCGAATTCCCATTTGTTCTAGTGCTTAAATTTCTTCTCAATTTTAACAACATATTGATAAGTAGCACCGAATGATGAGATGTCCAAAAAATCCATTTCAGTCTGGATGTATTTGTGTAGAGCCCCACGGTATTTCAGAACCAAATGTCGCTCGGAGTCTTTGATACCCAGCTTGGTGTGCAAGGTATGGAAGGTATTGGTGAACTCCATAACTGCTTGGACCTTCTCTTGCCGCAGTGTGGTCCATCTCATGTACTGGTCGTCATAGTTGCCAAAAAGGTAATATTGTTCATTTACCGCATCCACACAAAAATCCCAAGTGGGATCAACCCCATATATTCCAGAATCCTCTGTGGAACTTTTCTCCCAGAAAGTTTCCCACCAATGTTTGACATGAGGGAGAGCTTTAAGGAGTGCGAAGGTGATATTTTCTTTGTCGGAAAAATTGTGAACAGAGAAATAACCTTCTAGTAGAGTTAACCATTTTTCTAGGGCTTCTGCATCTATCTGTCCTTCAAATACAGGAATATCAAAATTAACTTGTACCATGAAAGGCGAGGTGCCTCCAAAGTGGCCGCTTGATAAAGATGTGCCTGATGCTATCGACAGGAGTTTAAGGATGTGGGTAAAATTCTCCATCATTTCATCCCTCTGTTGCGTGAGATCAAGCAACAGATTGATAGGATCGTCTGCTCCGTCATTTTTCTTTTCTTCCGCCATTGAGGGTTTCTTGGGTGTGCGAGAGTGATTGTATTCAAGAGAGACAAGCTCGAGACCCAACTTACTATACTCAGACCTCGTCGGGGACATGCACAGAAAAAACGATCAAGAGCAGCCTGCTCTGATACCACTGATCCGGGTTATTTTCTGCACGAAATGAGAGCAGAGATATAATAAATAAATGCACAGAGATATCGCGTATTTCCAATAATATAACAGAAATATATCAGATATGAAACCATAAACATAGAGATACAGTAATACATGATTTCTATTAATGAAAGAAATGTACAGAGACTGTAAAAATACAAAGTGAAAGACTCTCTAGAATGGTGGCAGCTTATCTCTGAGAAGAGATGTGATGGCTACTCGCATTCGCAAGAAGATGATTACAATGAGGATCTGAAGGAATTTTTACAATAAACAGGAATTCCAAAAACCCTAGACATCCAAAAACCTAACCCTAGGAGATGAAGCGCCAAAAGTCACGTGGGCCCCGTTTGGGTAAGTTAGTACATCAACTTCTCGGGGTCGTAATTTTTGCATACAATCTCCGTTTTAGGTCTATGATACCTTGTTGGAAAGGTATTGTCGAGGAGATTCATTTTGGGGGATATTTCATGCCTTCAACTATCATTTATAACCTCGATCTCAAAAAAAATTCATTTAGGCCGTTAAAATGGCCCCAAAAGTTAAAACCTACTAAAAATAGTAAATTGCCAAAATTGCCAGAAAACTGTTTTGAGCCAGTCAGAAAAGGTGGGTGGCCTTCGATATCCACCTGGATCAATCCTCCCTCCTTAGGAAGCAATGGTATCCATTGCATTGAGTTTTCGGGGGAGAGGGGAAAGCATTTGTTGGATCTGCATCTTGGTGAGATGCTTGTATTGCTAGAGACGTTGCGCTGCTTAGTTTGTGGAAGTCTGTCATGAACCTGTTGAAGCTGAGGTTGTTAAACAAGTCGAGATACATGAGAGGAAGGTGTGAAGAAGGAATCTTTGTGCTTTTCTGCAACCTTGTCGACCTGCTTCTGTTGGATAGAAGGTGCAGGGGGCGAGGCTGTAGTGGCTACAGTGTCCTTCTGTTCCCCTTTTGAACAGATTGTGAAGAAGTTGAATTTTGTAGTATGAGATACTACCTTGCAACACTTTTTAGGTGGAAAAATAGTTGGAACTACCTCTGGTATTCTGTAGAGATGACCCCCCAAAGTAACAATGACACTACGGGGTCGAGACTCATAAACAACATGGCGTCTCCACATATATGGTTGGCCCAAGAGAACATCACAGACATCCAATGGGGCAACATCACATAATACCTCATCCTTGAAGGGTTGGATGACGTATGACAATCGACACTGTTGGCTGACACAAAGATCTCGTCCTTGCTGAAGCCACCCGATGTTGTATGGCTGCGGGTGTGGTGTTGTTGACAATCCCAATTGTTTGACGACCTCTGCTGAGATGAGGTTTTTCTAGATTTCTCTATCAACAATAAAATGCAGTGGGTTCCCCTTCACCCACATCTGTGAATGAAAAATGCGCTCCCCCTCTTCAGGATCTGTTGGTTCTTCTGGTTGAATTGTTGCGGTCACAACAATAGTAGTGGGGTCTGCGTCAATGATCTGTCCTTTACCAGTATTTTCAGAATTAGATTCTGAATTAAGGTTTGGCTCCTTGTCTTTGATCTCGGTCACCAATGACTGTTTTGAGTGACATTCATCAGTGTTTTTCCAGGGGCTTTTGTGGAAATCACACCATTTTTCGGTTTCCTTCTTTGTCTTCCCGCGAACCTTCTTTTCCTGTGTCTTGGACTTGTTTTTGGGAGACTGTTTGTTAGGGCCGTATTTGTCATACTTTGGTTGTTGCGGATTTGAATACCCGAATTCCCATTTGTTCTGGTGCTTAAATTTCTGCTCAATTTTAATAGCATATTGATAAGCAACACCGAGTGATGAGATGTCCAGAAAATCCATTTCAGTCTAGATGTATCTGTGTAGAGCCCCACGATATTTCAGAACCAAATGTCACTTGGAGTCTTTTATACCCAGCTTCGTGTGAAAGGTATGGAAGGTATTGGTGAACTTCGGAACTGCTTGGCCCTTCTCTTGCCGCAGTGTGGTCCATCTCATGTACTGGTCCTCATAGTTTCCAACAGGGTAATATTGTTCCTTTACCACATCCAAAAAAAAATCCCAAGTGGGATCGACCCCATATATTCCAGACTCCTCTATGGAACTTTGCTTGCAGTAAGTTTCCCACCAATGTTTGACATGAGGGAGAGCTTTAAGGAGTGTGAAGGTGATCTTTTCTTTGTCGGAAAAATTGTGAACAGAGAAATAACCTTCTAGCAGAGTTAACCATTTTTCTAGGGCTTCTACATCTATCTGTCCTTCAAATATAGGAATATCAAAATTAAATTGTACCTTGAAAGGCAAGGTGCCTCCAAAGTGGCCGCTTGATGAATATGCACCTGATGTTATCGACAGGCGTTTAAGGATGTGGGAAAAATTCTCCATCATTTCGTCCCTCTGTCACGTGAGAGCTTGCTCAAGCAACAGATTGATAGGATCGTCTGCTTCGTCGTTTTTATTTTCTTCCACCATTGAGGGTTTCTTGGTTGTGCGAGAGTGATTGTCTTCAAGACAGACAAGATTGAAACCCAACTTTCTATACTCGGACCTCGTCGGGGGCATGCACTGAAAAAACGATCAAGAGCAGCCTGCTCTGATACCACTGATCCAGATTATTTTTAGCATGAAATGAGAGCAAAGATATAATAAATAAATTCACAAAGATATCGCGTATATCCAACAATATAACAAAAGTATATCAGAGATGCAACCATAAACACAGAGATACAGTAATACATGATTTCTATTAATGAAAGAAATGTACAGAGACTGTAAAAATACAAAGTGAAAGACTCTCTAGAATGGTGGCAGCTTATCTCTGAGAAGAGATGTGATGGCTACTCACATTCGCAAGAAGATGATTACAATGAGTCTCTGAAGGCCTTTTTACAATAAAAAGGAATGCCAAAAATCCTAGACATCCAAAAACCTAACCCTAGGAGATGAAGCACCAAAAGTCATGTGGGCCCCGTTTGGGTAACTTAGTACATCAACTTCCCAGGGTCGTAACTTTTGCATACGATTTCTGTTTTAGGTGTATGATAGCTCGTTGGAAAGGTATCCTCGAGGAGATTCATTTTGGGGGACATATAATGTCTTTAATAATCATTGAGAACCTCTATCTAAAAAAAAAGGTTCATTTACGCCCTCAAAATGGCCCCGGAAGTTAAAACCTACTAAAAATAGTAAATTACCAAAATTGCCAGAAAACTGTTTTGAGCTAGTCGAAAAAGGTGGGTGGCCACCGATATCCACTTGGATCAATCCTCCCTCCTTAGGAAGCAATGGTCTCCATTGCGTTGAGTTCCTGGGGGAGAGGGAAAAGCGTTTGTTGTATTTGCATCTTGGTGAGTTGCTTGTATTGTTGGAGACGTTGCGCTGCTTAGTTTTTAGAAGTCTGTCATGAACCTGTTGAAGCCAAGGTTGTTCAACAAGTCGAGCTACATGAGAGGAATGTGTGTAGAAGGAATCTTTGCGCTTTGATGCAACCTTGTCGACCTGCTTTTGTTGGATAGAAGGTGCAGGGGGCGAGGCTGTAGTGGTTGCATTGTCCTTCTGTTCCCCTTTTGAATAGATTGTGAAGAAGCTAAATTTTGCAGTATGAGATACTACCTTGCGACACTTTTTAGGTGGAACAATAATTGGAACTACCTCTGGTATTCTGTAGAGATGACCCCCCCCAATGACACTACAGGGTCGAGACTCATAAACAACATGGTGTCTCCACATATATGGTTGGCCCAAGAGAACACCACAGACATCCAGTGGGGAAACATCACATAATACCTCATCCTTGAAGGGTTGGATTCCATATGACAATCGACACTGTTGGCTGACACAAAGATCTCATCCTTGCCGAAGCTACTCGATGTTGTATGGCTGTGGGTGTGGTGTTGTTGACAATCCCAACTGTTTGAAGACCTCTGCTGAGATAATGTTTTTCTGGATTCCGCTATCAACAATAAAATGCAGCGGGGTCCCCTTCACCCACATTTGTGAATGAAAAAGGTGCTCCCCCTCTTCAGGATCTATTGGTTCTTCTGGTTGAATTGTTGTGGTCGCGACAATAACAGTGGGGGCTGCATCAATGATCTGTCCTTTACCAGTATTTTTAGAATCAGAGTATGAATCAAGGTTTGGCTCCTTGTCTTTGATCTCGACCACCAATGACTGTTTTGAGTGACATTCATCGGTGTTGTGCCAGGGGATTTTATGGAAATCACACCATTTTCCGGTGTCCTTCTTTGTCTTCCCGTGATCCTTCTTTTCCTGTGTCTTGGACTGGTTTTCGGGAGACTATTTGTTAGGGACATCTTTGTCATACTTTGGTTGTTGCGGATTTGCATACCCAATTTCTCATTTGTTTTGGTGCTTAAATTTCTGCTCAATTTTAACAACATATCGATAAGCAACACCAAGTGATGAGATGTCCTGAAAATTCATTTCAGTCTAGATGTATCTGTGTAGAGCCCCACAGTATTTCAGAACCAAATGTCCCTCGGAGTCTTTGATACCTAGCTTGGTGCGCAAGGTGTGGAAGGTATTGGTGAACTCTGGAACTGCTTGGCCCTTCTCTTGCTGTAGTGTGGTCCATCTCATGTACTGGTCCTCATAGTTGCCAACAGGGTAATATTGTTTCTTTACCGCATCCAAAAAAAAATCCCAAGTGGGATCGACCCCATATATTCCAGACTCCTCTGTGGAACTTTGCTCTCAATAAGTTTCCCACCAATGTTTGACATGAGGGAGAGCTTTAAGAAGTGTGAAGGTGATATTTTCTTTGTCGAAAAAATTGTGAACAGAGAAATAACCTTCTAGCAGAGTTAACCATTTTTCTAGGGCTTCTGCATCTATTTGTCCTTCAAATACAAGAATATCAAAATTAACTTTTACCTTGAAAGGCGAGGTGCCTCCAAAGTGGCTTCTTGATGAAGATGCGCCTGATTCCCTCGGCAGGTGTTTAAGGATGTGGGAAAAATTCTCCATCATTTCGTCCCTCTGTCGCGTGAGAGCTTTCTCAAGCAACATATTGATATGATTGTCTACTCCATCGTTTTTCTTTTCTTCTGCCATTGAGGGTTTCTTGGGTGTGCGAGAGCGATTTTCTTCAAGAGAGACAAGCTCGAGACCCAACTTGTTATACTCGAACCTCATCAGGGACATGCACTGAAAAAACGATCAAGAGCAACTTGCTCTGATACCACTGATTCGAATTATTTTCGGCAGGAAATGAGAGCAGAGATATAATAAAGAAATGCACAGAGATATCGCATATATCCAATAATATAACAAAAATATATCAGAGATGCAACCATAAACATAGAGATACAGTAATACATGATTTCTATTAATGAAATAAATGTACAGAGACTGTACAAATACAGAGTGAAAGACTCACTAGAATGGTGACAACTTATCTATGAGAAGAGATGTGACGTCTACTCGCATTCACAAGAAGATGATTACAATGAGACTCTGAAGGCCTTTTTACAATAAACAGGAATGCCAAAAACCCTAGACATCCAAAAACCTAACCCTAGGAGATGAAGCGTCAAAAGTCATGTCGGCCCCGTTTGGGTAAGTTAGTACATCAACTTCTCGGGGTCGTAACTTTTGCATACGATCTTCGTTTTAGGTGTATGATAGCTTGTTGGAAAGGTATCATCGAGGAGATTCATTTTGGGGCCTTAGTCATGAATTTGGCTATCATTGACAACATATATCATGAAAAACCTTCATTTAGACCCTCAAAATGGCCCTGGAAGTTAAAACCTGCTAAAAATAGTAAATTGCCAAAATTGCTAGAAAATTGTTTTGAGCCAGTCGGAAAAGGTGGGTGGCCACTGATATCCACTTGGATCAATCATCCCTCCTTAGCAATAAATGGTATCCATTGTGTTGAGTTCCCGGGGGAGAGGGAAAATCATTTGTTGGATCTGCATCTTGGTGAGTTTCTTGTATTGTTGGAGACGTTGTGCTGCTTAGTTTGTGGAAGTGTGTCATGAACCTGTTGAAGTTGAGGCTGTTCAAAAAGTTGAGATACATGAGAGGAAGGTGTGCAGAAGGAATATTTGCGCTTTGCTGCAACCTTGTCAACCTGCTTCTGTTGGATAGAAGGGGCGAGTCTGTAGTGGCTGCAGTGTCCTTATGTTCCCCTTTTGAACATATTGTGAAGAAGTTGAATTTTGCAGTATGAGATACTACCTTGCGACACTTTTTAGGTGGAACAATAGCTGGAATTACCTCTGGTATTCTTTAGAGATGATCCCCCAAAGTAACAATGACACTACGGGTTCGAGAATCATAAACAACATGGCATCTCCACATATATGGTTGGCCCAAGAGAACATCACAGACATCTAGTGGGAAAACATCACATAATACCTCATCCTTGAAGGGTTGGATGATGTATGACAATCGACACTGTTGGCTGACACATAGATCTCATCCTTGCCAAAGCCACCCAATGTTGTATGCTGCGGGTGTGTTGTTGTTGACAATCCTAACTGTTTGACGACCTCTATTGAGGTGAGGTTTTTCTGGCTTCTGTTATCAACAATAAAATGCAACGAGGTCCCCTTCACCCACATCTTTGAATGAAAAATGTGCTCCCCCTCTTCAGGATATGTTGGTTCTTCTGGTTGAACTGTTGCTGTCATGAAAATAGCAAGGGGGTCTGCGCCAATGATCTGTTCTTTACCAGTATTTTCAGAATCAGATTCTGAATCAGGGTTTGGCTCCTTATCTTTGATCTCGGCCACCAATGACTATTTTGAGCGACATTCATCGGTGTTGTGCCAGGGGATTTTGTGGAAATCACACCATTTTTCGATGTTCTTCTTTGTCTTCCCATGACCCTTCTTTTCCTGTGTCTTGGACTGGTTTTCGGGAGATTGTTTGTTAGGGCCATCTTTGTCATACTTTGGTTGTTGCGGATTTGCATACCCAAATTCCCATTTGTTCTGGTGCTTAAATTTCTGCTCAATTTTAACAACATATCGATAAGAAGCACCGAGTGATGAAATGTCCAAAAAATCCATTTCAGTCTGGATGTATCTGTGTAGAGCCCCATGGTATTTTAGAACCAAATTTCGCTCGGAGTCTTTGATACCCATTTTGGTGCACAAGGTATGGAAGGTATTGGTGAACTTTGAAACTGCTTGGCCTTTCTCTTGCCGCAGTGTGGTCCATCTCATGTACTGGTCCTCATAGTTTCCAATAGGGTAATATTGTTCCTTTATGTAATATACCAGATATAAAAAGGATGCATAACAGAAATAAAATGCTAGAAATGGCAGAATAACAGTAATATAACCAGCATAATCTCCACAATAACACATAAATGATATAAGAACAACAACATAAATAACACTTTGATTCAGAAAGCAATGTTCACGGGCCTCTTCGAGGGGGAAACCTCCAATCGAGCAATGCTCTGTTACAATAATCTCCAAGCTCGGGTTTTCATACCCTCGACCCTTTTTTATACTAAATATGTCTATCAAGAGAAGCATCTAGAGGAAGATCCTTCTAGAAGTGGAAGCTTCTATTAGGTCTTCTTACATCCACCTTTTTCTATTTTATTGAAAAACCTTATTAATATTGACCTTTATTACATCCGAATATATTGATCTACCTATGTGCGGGTTAGGACCCTAACGTGTCCGCCCCCTTAAAAACAACCTTGTCCTCAAGGCTTGAGATGTGGAAACTGCTGCAGAATGGTAGCTGGTTCCCAAGTGGCATCTGTTGGAGTTGTATCTTTCCATTGGACTAGCACTTCCTTGATGGTTTGCTGATGCAGAAGACACTCATGCTGGTCCAAACCTTCTTCTGGCTGTAGCCAAATGGATCCTTCTTCAGCTAACTCAGGAAGGTTGGTTTGAATTTGGCACCTAGTTCCAATCACCTTCTTTAAGCATGAAACATGAAAAACAGGATGTAGGTTCGACTGACTGGGCAGAGCTAACTGATAGGTGATTTGTCCCACAAGATTGAGAACTGTATAAGGACCATAACATTTGGGCGCTAGCTTCTGACACTGCTCAGCCTTGAGGGAAGTTTGCTTGTATTGTTGCAGTCGCAGAAACACCTAATCCCCTTCTGCAAATTGACGTTCAGAGTGACCTTGATCTGCTTGTTGCTTCATGCGATTCTGTTGCATGACCAAGTTCTCTTTAAAGGTACGAAGAATATCCTCTCGAACTGTAAGTGTTTGGTCAACCGCCTGGACCTTCGAGGTACCCGGTAAGTATGAGAGAACTGAAGGTGTCTTCTATCCATATACCGCTTCAAAAGGAGTCATGCATGTAGCTGTATGGTAGGAAGTGTTGTACCACCACTCAGCTAGGGGTAACCATTAAGCCCACTGATTTTTCTTTTCAGAGGAAAAACACCTTAGATATGTTTCCAAACACTTGTTGACAACTTCCATTTGACCATCAGTCTGGGGATGATAAGCTGTGCTTAGATGCAATTGGGTGCCCTGTAGCTTAAACAGTTCTTGCCAAAAATTGCTTGTGAAATTTGGGTCACGATCATAAACAATAGAGTGCAGCATGCCATGAAGCTTGAAGACCTGGTCCATGAAAATTTGAGCCACCATGGATGTAGTAAATGGGTGTTGAAGAGCGCATAAATGAGCATACTTGGAAAGGTGATCCACAACCACCATTATGACTGATTTATTTCTCGATTTGGGTAAGTCGGTAATAAATTCCATAGAGATATCCTTCCAAATAGCAAGTGGAATCGAAAGTGGTTGTAGTGTTCCCAGAGATTTGATTGTTTCTCCCTTGTTGCATTGACACACCTCACATTCAGTGACAAAATTATGGATGTCCTGTTTCATACCATCCCAGAAGAAAGAACGTTTGACCCTATCATAGGTTTTGGTGAACCCGGAGTTCCCCGCTGTGGGTGTAGCATGAAGCTCAGAAAGTACCGTGGATTTAAGCTTTGATTGTTTACTTAAATACAAATGACCTTTGTATCAAAGCTCATCCTGGAACTAAGAGTACCCTGGGGGAGCTGGAGCATTGGTCTGCAATTGTTGGATCAGATGCAAACTTTTTGGATCTTGTAGCCATTCCTGGCGCACAGCTTGGAGCCAATATGGTACAATGAAGGAAAGAGAAAAAAGGGATCCTTCTTCTTCATATTTTCGGGACAGTGCATCCACCACCACATTGTCTTTTCCCTTCTTGTAAATGATCTCATAATCATATCCAAAGAGCTTAGTCACCCATTTTTTTTGCTCCAGGGAGGAAATGCATTGTTCCAGAAAGTACTTGAGGCTTTGATGGTCTGTCTTAATTTGGAAACATTGCCCCAAGAGATAAGGGTGCCACAGATCAATGCCATGCAGAATAGCCAACGTTTCCTTTTCATAGATGGGTTTTCCCAGATTCCTTTCAGATAGTTGCCTGCTGGTGAAGGCCAAAGGTCGACCCTCTTGCATAAGGACATCACTGATTCCTTTCCCTAAGGCATCACATTCCAATACAAAGGTCTTTGTGAAATCAGGAAGGGACAAAACCAGAGTGGTGCACATGGCCATCTTCAAGGTTTGAAAAGCTTGAGCAGCGGCTGGAGTCCAAGTGAAAGAGTTCTTTTTTAGGAGAGCTGTGAGAGGTGTTGCAATCTTGCCATAATTCTTAACAAACTTGTGATAATACCCTGTTAAGCCTAGAAATCCACGCAAGATTTTGAGAGTCTTTGGGTGTGGCTAGTCTTGCATAGCTTCAATCTTTTTCGGATCCACCCTGACGCCATCCTTGCCAATCAGATGACCCAAGTATTCTACTTCTGAGGCACCAAAAGCACATTTAGAATATCTCAGGAAAAGTTTGTGCTGAGAGAGTAGATGGAGAACTCGATCCACATGAGTAAGATGGTCTATCTAGGTTTTTCTATAGATTAGGATATCATCAAAGAAAAATAATACAAAATGACGGAGGAAAGGACGAAAGACATGATTCACGAGGCTTTGGAAGGTGGAGGGGGCATTACACAAGCCAAAGGGCATGAACAAAAACTCATAGTGGCCCTCATGAGTTCGAAAGGCCATCTTGGGAATGTCTGCCTCCTTCATACGTATCTAGTGATAGCTCGAGCGAAAATCAAGTTTAGCAAAGAATCGGGCGCCACTCAATTCATCCAGGAGGTCATCAATGACAGGAATGAGAAATTTGTCTTTAATGGTCAGTTTGTTGAGGGCACGAAAGTCAGGACATATTCTTCAAGAACCTTCTTTCTTTAGGACCATGACTACAGGATAAGAGTAAGGGCTCATACTAGGGCAGATAACGCCTGCAGTATGGAGTTCTTGGACCATTTTCTCAATTTCATTTTTTTGTGAAAAGGGGTGGTGATACGGATGAATATTGGGAGGAATCCTTCCAGGTACAAGGGGAACAAAATGATCATGAACACCGCAGGAAGGAGGGAGTCCTTGGGGAGTGGAAAATACCATTTGGTGTTTAGAAAGGAGGCCTTGGAGGTCTTCCGGCACCGGGGGTGTCTCTGTTGCTTGTATGGTATGGAGTTGGGCAATGACAACAAAATGACCTTTTTTTAGCATCTTTTCCATGCGATGGGAACTAATGACCTCAGGTGAACTAGCCATGATGCCTTGGAATTTATATTGGTGGCCTCTTGGTCGAATTGCATGGTTAATTCCTTAAAATCCATGAGAATGGGACCCAAAGTCCTTAGCCAATTTGCACCCAACACAATGTCACAACCGCCCATGTCGATAGCAAATATATGGGATTTTAGGTGGTAGTCACCGATTTGGAGACACACATTTTCAAAGCACCCTCCACATTTCATGGAACCACCATTGGCAATCATGATTTGGAAATTGTTGACGACATGGATGTAGCAATGAGTTTCTTGGGTAATGAAGCGATGAATAAAATTATGGGTGCTTCCACTATCAACTAGAATGATGACCTTCCGATGCTTGATGTAAATTATTAACTTGAGGGTTTAGGGGGCAGAGAAGCCAGTGAGAGCATTGAGGGAAATGATAGGTTCCACTTTGGGAGGGTCTGAGGGAGGGGTTATGTCAGTGAGTTCAGGTGACTCAGGCACAAGGGGAGTTTCAACATCCTCTTCCGAAATATCCTCAGAGATGGCCATAAAAATCTTTTTTTCCTTGCACTTGTGGCCCGAGAAATATTTGTCATCACAATTATAACAAAGGCCTTTGAGTTGGCGTTCAACCATTTCATCCATGGTCAATTTTTGGATTTTTAATCAGGTGGAGGGAGTAGTGGGATTTACGGGTTTAGGGCGAGGGATAAAGGAGGGTTTACGATTTTGAGAGGATACAACCTGTTGTGCTTATTTATCTTTTTAGTAGCCTCCACCCGACCCGAAGGTCGAGCCATGAGGACATGGGCACGAATATCCTCCTTGAGGCCACTGATAAAACACTCTTGAAAGAAATCATCAGTCATGCCCTCTGTTCGAAAAGCCAGGTGCTCAAAGGCAACTATGAAGTCTTCTACTATTTCTGATTGTTTCAACTTTGTCAAACAACCCAAATGGTTGGTGTCAGTGTCAAAGCGTTCATAAAGATCAGTCACAAATTGGGTCCAAGCAATATACCCTTGACGAGAAGTTTTTCTCCATTGCCACCAATGTTCTTGATCTAGATGGAGAATACCATATCGGAGTTTGGCCAAGTCATCTGTAATGCCGTATAAAGAGAAATAATGTTCCATTTGGGTGACCCAACCAGTGGGGTCCGAGCCATCAAATTTGGTCACATCCACCCGTGGAAGGCATAGGTCACGTTGAAAGTGATGGGGCTGAAAGGTATGGGAATGGGAGGAATGTTCACCTTCAGTCGTTAGAGGTGCATCAGAGAAAGGGTCATCTGTAGGGATCTTCAGTTTGGTGCAGAGTGATGCAAAGACAGATTCAAGCTGGGTGGTTAGTTCTTGTTTGAATTCCTCCATTAAGGACTGCATGGTTGTATTTATGGTTGTATTGATGGATGAATCGATGGAGGCAACAATATCACTGAGTTGTTTCACTTCTTTTTGGGTCTCGAGGAAACCAGATTGCAAGGTGTTGAAGCGAGTTTCCAGGTCTTGGCTATTGGTATGGACCATAAGGATGGGTGAACTAAAAAGGGGCAGGCGGGGTAAAAGTTTTAACTGAAAACATGATATGGATGAATGTGATAAGGGAGAAGAGATGAATCCAATGGAATAGGTCTCAAATAATGGTGAAACAATTTCCAGACTTTTTTTTTTTTTTTTTACACCTGCGGAGTTATACTCTGGTCTGAAGAATACTACAACGATGAAATCCCCAAATGCTTAACTAGAAATAAATGTGTATTTACTTGGCAACCCGAACACAGTTGCGTGGAAATATATCTTGTCTGTTTTAATTTGTTTATGTTTCTGTTCCCCAAGGGTTAGGTATTCAAGGGTTCTACAGACACGGGTTTGCCCTGTGCTATAGGTCTCTGATATACGTGCAGGGTCCAACAGTAGTACTTGACTCAATATCTCAGGGCACTAACTAAGGAGGATATAATGTACCCTTAGCCATACTACCTGACTACCTAGGTACTAGAGAGTATCTTCCCGAGTATTGTTCTTGGTGGAACTGTAGCAGTCATGCGGCTGATCAGTTTATCTAAAGAGGGCTTCAGGAAATCTAGGACGATCCGTACACAGGTGTTGTTTGATGCGCTACCACTCGAAGGGGTACCAACAGGGGTTACAAGGGTGGCCAACAGATGTGCGCTTAAGAACCACTTGTATTTCCTGCGTGTATGAATCCCTCAACTGCGGATTTATGTGCTTAACGACAGATCTCTATGGCTTAAAGACGCCGGAATACGTCTCTACCCTGGAAAAAAAATTCCCACAATTTCTACCAAGGAAAGTGCTCTGATACCACTTGTAATATACCAGATATAAAAAGTATGCAGAACATAAATAAAATGCTAGAAATGGTAGAATAATAGTAATATAACCAGCATAATCTCCACAATAACACATAAATTATATAAGAACAACAACAGAAATAACACTTTGATTCAGAAAGCAATGTTCACGAGCCTCTTCGAGGGGGAAACTTCCAGTCGAGCAGCGCTCTGTTACAATAATCTCCAAGCTCAGGTTTTCATACCCTCGACCCTTATTTATACTAAATATGTCTATCAAGAGAAGCATCTAGAGGAAGATCCTTCTAGAAGCAGAATCTTCTATTAGGTCTTCTTACATCTGCCTTATTCTATTTTATTGAAAGGCCTTATTAATATTGACCTTTATTACATCCGAATATATTGATCTACCTATGTACGGGTTAGGACCCTAACATGTCCGCCCCCTTAAAAACAACCTTGTCCTCAAGGCTTGAGATGTGGAAACTACTGTAGAATGGTAGTTGGTTCCCAAGTGGAATTTGCTGGAGTCGTATATTTCCACTGAACTGGCACTTCCTTGATGGTTCTCTGACATAGGCGACGCTCACATTAGTCCAAAACTGCTTCTGGCTGTAGCCAAATGGATCCTTCTTCAGCTAACTCGGGAAGGCTGGTTTGAATTTTGCACCTAGTTCCAATCACCTTCTTTAAGCATGAAACATGAAAAGATGGATGTAGCTTCGACTGACTAGGCAGAGATAACTAATATGTGACTTGTCCCACACGCTTGAGAACTGTATAAGGACCATTAAATTTGGGCGCTAGCTTCTGACAATTATCGGCCTTGAGGGAAGTTTTCTTGTATGGTTGTATTCGCAGAAGCACCTGATCCCCTTCTGCAAATTGACGTTCAGAGCGACCTTGATCTGCTTGTTGCTTCATGCAATTCTGTGCCATGACCAAGTTCTCTTTAAGGGTACAAAGAATATCCTCTCAAACTGTAAGTGTTTGGTCAACCGCCTGGACCTTCGAGGTACTCGGTAAGTATGAGGTAACTGAAGGTGGCTTCTGTCCATATACTGCTTCAAAAGGAGTCATGCGAGTAGTTGTATGGTATGAAGTGTTATACAACCATTCGGCTAGGGGTAGCCATTGAACCCACTAATGTTGTTTTTCAGAGGAAAAACACCTCAGATATGTTTCCAAACACTTGTTGACAACTTCCGTTTGACCATCTGTCTGGGGATGATAAGTTGTGCTGAGATGCAATTGGGTGCCCTGTAGCTTAAACAGTTCTTGCCAAAAATTGCTTGTGAAAGTTGGGTCACGATCAGAAACAATAGAGTGTGATATGCCATGAAGCTTGAAGACCTGGTCCATGAAAAGTTGAGCCACTGTGGATGCAGTAAATGGGTGTTGAAGAGAGCAGAAATGAGAATACTTGGAAAGGCGATCCACAACCACCATTATGACTGATTTATTCCCTGATTTGGGCAAGCCGGTAATAAAGTCCATAAAGATATCCTTCCAAATAGCAGGTGGAATTGGAAGTGGTTGTAGTGTGCCCAGATATTTGACTGTTTCTCCCTTGTTGCGTTGACACACCTCACATTCAGTGAAAAAATTACGGATGTCCTGTTTCATACCATCCCAGAAAAAAAAATGTTTGACCCTGTCATATGTTTTGGTGAACCTTGAGTGCCCCGCTTTGGGTGTAGCATGAAGCTCATAAAGTACCGTGGATTTAAGCTTTGATTGCTTACTTAAATACAAACGACCTTTGTATTGAATCTCATCCTGGAGCCAAGAGTACCCTGGGGGAGCCAGAGCCTTGGTCTGCAATTGCTAGATCAGATGCAAACTTTTGGGATCTTGAAGCCATTCCTGGCTCACAGCTTGGAGCCAATTGGGTACAATGAAGGAAAGAGAAAAAATGGATCCTTCTTCTTCATATTTTCGAAACAGTGCATCCTCCACTACATTGTCTTTGCCCTTCTTGTAAATGATCTCATAATCATAACAAAAGAGCTTAGTCACCCATTTTTGTTGCTCCTGGGAGGAAATGCGTTGTTCCAGAAAGTACTTGAGGCTTTGATGGTCGGTCTTAATTTGGAAGCGTTTCCCCAAGAGATAAGGGCGCCACAGATCAACGACATGCAGAATAGCCAACATTTCCTTTTTGTAAATGGATTTGCCCATATTCCTTTAAGACAGTTGCTTGCTAGTGAAGGCCAAAGGTCGACCCTCTTGCATAACGACAACGTCGATTGCTTTCCCTGAGGCATCACATTCCAACATAAAGGTCTTTGTGAAATTAGGAAGGGCCAGAACCAGAGTGGTGCACATGACCATCTTCAAGGTTTGAAAAGCTTGAGCAACGACTGGAGTCCAAGTGAAAGAGTTCTTTTTTAGGAGAGCAGTGAGAGGTGCTGCAATCTTTCCGTAGTTCTTAACAAACTTGCGATAATACCCTGTTAAGCCCAGAAATCCATGCAAGATTTTGAGAGTCTTTGGGTGCGGCTAGTCTTGCATAGCTTCAATATTTTTTGGATCCACCCTGACGCCATCCTTGCCAACCAGATGACCCAAGTATTCTACTTTTGAGGAACCAAAAATACATTTAGACTGTTTCAGGAAAAGTTGGTGCTGGGAGAGGAGATGGAGAACTTGATCCACATGAGTAAGATGGTATGTCCAAGTTTTTCTATAGATGAGGATATCATCAAAGAAAACTAAGACAAAATGATGGAGAAAGGTACGAAAGACATGATTCATGAGGCTTTGGAAGGTGGAGGGGGCATTACACAAGCCAAAGGGCATGACCAAAAACTCATAGTGGCCCTCATGAGTGCGAAAGGCCGTCTTGGGAATGTTTTCCTCTTTCATACATATTTGGTGATAGCCGGAGCAAAGATCAAGTTTAGTAAAGAATTGGGCGCCACTCAATTCATCCAGGAGGTCATCAATGACATGAATGGGAAATTTGTCTTTAATGGTCAGTTTGTTGAGGGCACATAAGTCATGACACATTCTCCAAGAACCTTCTTTCTTTAGGACCATGACTACAGGAGAAGAGTAAGGGATCGTACTAGGGTGGATAACGCCTGCATTAAGGAGTTCCTGGACCATTTTCTCAATTTCATTTTTTTGTGAAAAGGGGTGGCAATATGGATGGATATTGGGAGAAAGGCTTCCAGGTACAAGGGGAATGGAATGATCATGAACACCGTAGGAAGGAGGGAGTCCTTGGGGAGTGGAAAGTACCATATGATGTTTAAAAAGGAGAGCTTAGAGGTCATGCGACACTGGGGGTGTCTTTGTTGCTTGTATGGCATGGAGTTGGGCAATGACAATAGAATGACCTTTTTTGAGCAGCTTTTCCATGCGATGGGAACTAATGACCTCAGGTGAAACAACAATGATGCCTTGGAATTTATATTGGTGGCCTTCTTGGTCGAATTTCATGGTTAATTCCTTAAAATCCATGAGAATGGGACCCAAAGTCCTTAGCCAGTCTGCACCCAACACAATGTCACAACCACCCATGTCGATAGAAAACATATCGGATTTTAGGTGGTAGTCACCGATTTGGTGATGCACATTTTCAAAGCACCGTCCACATTTCATGGAACCACCATTGGCAATCATGATTTGGAAATTATTGACAGCATGGATGTAGCAATGAGTTTCTTGGGCAATGCGGCAATGAATAAAATTATGGGTGCTTCCACTATCAACCAGAATAATGACCTTCCTATTCTTGATGTAACCGATTAACTTGAGGGTTTGGGGAGCGGAAAAGCTAGTGAAAGCATTGAGGGAAATGACGGGTTCTACTTCGGGAGGGTCTGAGGGAGGGGTTATGTCAGTGATTTCAGGTGACTCAGACACAAGGGGAGTTTCAACATCCTCAGAAATATCCTCAGAGATGGCCATAAAAAGGTTTTGTTCCTTACACTTGTGGCCTGGGAAATATTTGTCATCACAATTATAACAAAGGCCTTTGAGTTGGCGTTTAGCCATTTCAGTCCTGGTCAATTTTTGGATCTTTAATGGGGCAGAGGGAGTAGTGGGAGTGACGGGTTTAGGGCGAAGGATAAAGGAGGGTTTTCGGTTTTGAGATGATACAACTTGTTGTGCTTCTTTAGCTCTTTTAGTAGCCTCCACCCAAGTCGAGGATCGAGCCATGAGGACATGGGCCCGAATCTCCTGCTTGAGGCCACTGATAAAACACTCTCGAAATAAAGCATTAGTCATAAGTGTCTCTAACCGGAATAAAATGAGCACTCTTGGTTAACTCATCAACTATCACAAGAATGGCGTTGTGTCTATGAGATGTGAGCGACAACCCCACAACAAAATCCATAGAAATGACTTCCACTTGGAAATAGGAACATCATGTGGTTGTAGGAGACCTATCGGGTGATGGTGGTTTGCTTTCACTTGTTGATACTCTAGGCACTTGGCGATGAAATGGACTACATCGTGCTTCATGCCTACCCAGAAGAAGAGCTTCCTCATGTCTGCATACATTTTCTTCACACCTGGATGCGCACAATAAAGTGCTCTGTGGGCTTCCTTCAGTATGATGCTTTGAATATCCCCACCTTCGGGGATGTACATCCTTCATCGATATATTAATATTCCATCTTCTTCCAAGCTATATCCTTCATACTTTGGATCTAATTGCCTCCCACTCTAGAGGTTTGGAGTAACCTTTAAATACCAATTGTCTCCATGGAGTTTCTCAACACACGTTCCCTCAGACTGAATTTTAAGGGTACCAAGGAGAACATATGTGGTATCCTACTCAAGGCATCCACGACCACATTTTCTTTTCCCTTGATGTAAAAAATTCCAAAATCGTACTCACTCATAAACTCACTCCATCGCCTCTTCCTAGCATTAAGATCCCTCTGCGTGAAGAGATGTTTTAAACTTTCATGGTCCGTTTTAAGCTCAAAGTTTTTCCCCACCAGATAGTGCCTCCAAAGTTTCAGATCTAGCATTACAGTTGCCAACTCTAAATCATGAGTAGTGTAAATATCCTCATGTTTCTTCAACTTCCTTGACGCATATTTTATCACTCCTCCATCCTGCATTAGCATGGACCGCAACCCTTTCTTCGAGGCATTTGTGCAGACTATGAAGTCATTTTCCATATCTGACACTCGTAGAATTAGTGCACTAGTTAGTAACCTCTTAATCTCTATGAATGCACTATCACATTCTTTTGTCCATTCATACCTGACCCCCTTGCGCTGCAAAGTGGTGATGGGTTTTTCTATTTTATAGAACCCTTCCACAAATCTATGATAATAACCTGCTAGCCCCATGAAGCTTCTTACCTCATGAGCATTTTTTGGCACTGGCCATTCTATAATGGCCGTTACCTTTTCTGGGTCCACAAAGATTCCTTCGTCGAAAATGATATGACCTAAATAGTGAATTTATTTATGGAAGAAGGAACACTTTGACAAGTTCCCATACAATTTTTTCTCTCTAAGGCAGGACAACACCACTCGCAAGTGTTCCTCATGTTCTCTTTCGTTCTTGGAATAAATGAGCATATCATCTATAAAGCTTATACAAAATGGTCTAAGTACTTCTGGAATACACTGTTCATGAGGCTCATGAATACTGTTGGCACATTGGTCAATCCGAAAAGTACTAAAACAAACTCATAATGCCCAAACCGAGTTCGAAAGGTAATTTTAGGAATATTTCCTTCCTTAATCCTTAACTGGTGATATCTTGATTGCAAATCAATTTTTGAGAATACCGCTTCTCCTTTCATTTGATCAAAGAGATCATCTATTCATGGCATTGGGTACCTATTTTTCACTGTAGCATGGTTCAAGTCCTTATAATATATACACAGTCGTAAGGAACCGTCCTTATTCTTCACAAAAATTACTGGTGCACCCCAAGGTGAGACACTAGGCCTTATTAGCCCTAAGTCGAGTAACTTTTTTAGCTGCATATGAAACTCACAAAGTTCTGGCACTATCATCCTATATGGAGTCTTGGAAATTGGTTATGCACTAGGTTTTAGCTCAATAGTAAAATCAGGCTCCCTCTCAAGAGGTAACCCTGGCAACGCGTTCGGAAAAATATCCTTAAATTCTGACAATACTGGGTACTGATCCAAGGAGGGTCCTTTATTTTCATTCACTACTTCCACTACATATAGTCGACACCCTTGCCTCATGCATCGATTAACCTTCATAGTTGAAATAAAACATAGAGACACCTTTCCTTGTACATCATGGATCTCTACTATCCTTCCTTCATCGTCAACACAAAGAACCATTTTTGCGAAACAATCTACCATAGCTCGATGGGCTTCTAACCAATCCATTCCAATGATTAGGTCATACATCTCGAGAGAAGTGATGTATACCTTTAACCTGGTAGTACACACTCCCAGGTCTACTAGACAATTATCAACGCTAGGTCCTACCGCTTGTTTTTCCCCCGAATCCATCTCGACTTGTTTAAATTCATCGTGATCGTAGGTTGCCAACCCACTCTTTTCTAATGAAGATGGTGAAATAAAACTATCTGTAGCACCATAATCAAATAAAATTTTAACATTGATATGATTTAGCATACCTGGTGACTCCACCACCACGGATTGATGTTCTGCCTGGCGATTATTAACTGCTGCATAAATCTGGTGGCTACCGCTTTCTCTTCCCATCGGGGCCTTTCCTTCTCTATGCACAGATCTTGCTTGCAAATCTGGGCAGTCACGCTGGTAATGGGGCCCTCCACATCCCCAACATCTAACACAATATGTAACCTGCACACTGCTCTATGACGGTCTCTAAAATGAGTTCCTTCCCCTATAACCCCTGCCCCTACTAGCTGCTCCCTGAGAAGGTTGTGGGCCTACCTACATCATTGGTGATGAATGGGATGCTTCACTCTCTCCCATTTAAATACCTGTGACAACTGTCCTTGGTGCGACTCTATTACCATAAGGAGGTGGCCTAGAGCACCCTCCCCTGGAGAAGGTCCTAGGGGCCTTCCCAACAAATCCAGGATGATGTGGAAAGGTCGATCTCATACGTCCATTTAAGCTCATGTGTTCCTAAGAATAATGTGCATTTTTAACTACTTCTGCTACTGAAGACGGTTTCCACATCCGTACTATGGTCCTTATCTTAGGGTTTAACCCATAAACAAAGCGTTCTTCCCATCATTGATCATTAGCCATGTATGAAACATATTTTACCAACTCCATGAACATGATCTCGTACTCTTCCATGGTCCTTTTTCCCTATACTAGAGTACGAAATGCTCCCACCTGATGTTCCTCATAGTAAGCTGGTAGATATTTCCTTCAGAATCTTTCCTCAAAAAGTTCCCTAGAAACAGTTTCTAGGGTAAGGTGCAACTGCATATCCAGGTGTTGGGCTCTAAAGATGTCCTTAAAACAACCTCTATGCATCAACCAAAGGTAGGTGTTGGCACAAGCATTTTACTTGTCGCCTACGTAGGTTCTTACCTTTCGTTTTCAATACCCAGCCTCCAGAGATGCAACACCTGTAAAGGAACAACAATCGTAAAGGGAATGATAGTTGTTCTATTCAAAGGAACAACACAACCTGCAAAAGGAACAACAATTAGAACAAAAGGAACAACAGTCGTTACATTAGGCCAAACTAATGTTGAATTAATTGCATTGTAGTATTTACCCAACTTATCTAATTTGTCAACCCGGGGTTCGTAAACTGACGAATAACACACAAAGTATATGCAAGATTGAAGAATAACTAATCTAATCTAATGTTTAATCTACGAATGGAATTGAATCGTTAATCTAACACACGACTGAAATAGAATCATTAATCTAGCACACGACTTGGAATTGAAATTAATCTAGGAATGGGAAATTGCGTGAAGGAAATTAATCTAGGAATGGAGAACTACATGAAGGAAAATTAGATACAACATGTGAAGAATTGAATGACACAACAACATATGTGAGCTCACGCCAATGAAGCAATCTTACATTACAAGAACCAAATCAATCTTCATAACATAATAATGAAAGCATGAAAACCAAATCCATGAATCAAAGCTAA
>ML779184.1:349954-365028 GCA_009831015.1 Picea engelmannii | reverse complement strand
ATGGAGGGTGCGTAACCATTTCATTTATTTATTAAAATTTCAAAATAAAGAATAAAATAAAAATTTATTTAGCAAGCTTATAAATTTATTTAGCAAGGATCTAAGAAAAAAAAAAACAAATTACGAGCAAATGGAAGACAAAAAATAGATTAGGCTAAATTTTCTTTTCGTCAATTAATTTATATTCCTGAAATCAACCAATCAGTCATCCTACTTTCTAATCCTCGCGATCGCACGAAGCGTAGATGAGAGCATACTTATTCTAGCAAGAATAAAAAACTTGAAAATAAAACCCTACCTACACTATGCTAATTAGAAATGAGAGAGTTGTTACGTGTAATCAAACAACCAATGTAGCCATGCATGTAACAGTAATAAAAATATGTTGTCTTTCAATTTAGCAATTGACAGTTGAGAATATCTATGGGCGTGCGAAATTAGCTGCTGAAGTTCTAAATTAACAAAATAAAAAGGAAAACTAAGTGGAACTAACCTAGTACTTTCTTGAAACCAGTGTTCGATCAGGATTTCGTAGGCATAATTTGTCTTACTGAGATCATGCTGCATCTTCTTACTGTCCTCCTCGACCTCCTGCTCACCTAATTGTACTTTATTAAATATGCAGGATTCTTTGTATGTTGATTCTTCATTCACCTCTGGAGGAGTAATTAAGCTTCCAGCGACTGTCAAGATCTTCTCTTCCAGAGAAGAGAAGAGGAGATCCCGACTTTTTCTAGGACCTGAGTGAGTTGTTCCAAGATTAAACTCATTGTTAAACCATGTTAAAAAAAGGATTCTTACAACACCCAAAACCGAAAAAAAAAATAAAAAAAAATTGAATAAAAGAACTCTTACTGAAATGGAAAATAATTACTCTTCACAGATGCAGAAATTAAAACATTCCTGATAGTTGGTAGGGACAGTGAGGAATCTACACTAAAGCATCTCTATGACCCTTAGAACCAACACATGTAGATCACGCTTGCAGAATTGAAATTTACACTAACTTGCAGGAATTGAAATTTACACTACCCTACATGTCCTTACCCACATGTCACCTCAGAGTTAGGAGAATGTCTAATTACACTTTCATGAAAAATAAATTTAAACTACCACACTTGCAGGAATTGAAATTTACACTACGCTACATGTCCTTACCCATATGTCACCTCAGAGTTAGGAGCATGTCTAATCACAGTTGCACGAAAAAGAAATATAAACTCCAATCCATCGTTCTTCCTCAACAACGATGCCAAAATGTTGGGCTCTAAAGATGTCCTAAAAAAAATCTGTATGCATCAACCAAACGTAGGTGCTGGCACAAGCATTTTACTTGTCACCTACATAGGTTCTTACCTTCCGTTTTCAATACCCAGCCTCCAGAGAGGAAACACCTGTAAAGGAACAATAATCATAAAGGGAACAACAATTTCTCTATTCAAAGGAACAACACGACCTGCAAAAGTAACAACAATAAGAACAAAAGGAACAACAGTCGTTACATTGGGCCGAACTAATGTTGAATTAATTGCATTTTATTATTTACCCAACTTATCTAATTAGTCAACCCGGGGTTCGTAAACTGACGAAGCACACACAAAGTATATGTAATATTGAATAATAACTAATCTAATATAACGTTTAAACTACGACTAGAATTGAATCGTTAATCTAACACACGACTGAAATATAATCATTAATCTAGCACATGACATGGAATTGAAATTAATCTAGGAATGGGAAATTTCGTGAAGGAAATTAATCTAGGAATGGAGAACTACATGAAGGAAAAGTAGATACAACATGTGAAGAATTGAATGACACAAAAACATATGTGAGCTCAGGCCAATGAAGCAATCTTACATTACATGAACCAAATCAATCTTCATAACATAATAATGAAAGCATGAAAACCAAATCCATGAATCAAAGCCAAGAATCCCTTTCTCTTTCGAATCCTAATGACTAGCATGAATGGCTACTCTAATTCTCTACTTACAACTGAAATCTCATGAAGAGAGAGGACTCTCTTTTATACATGAGAGACTTGAAGATAAGATAACCATCTCATTATTACAGATCCACTTTTCTCTCAACCTATTTCCCATTATTACAAAATATAATCCCTTTAAATCCTCAACCATATCTCTCATATATCTTAGATAAGACATTCCAACCAAATCTCTATGATCTTCTCCTTGGAATGGGCTTGAATTATCTCCTCAAATATTGAAATGGTGTTGGAAGTATTCGAGAAGTCCTTTGAATTAATCCTTCACATATTCCTACACATTACAAAGCTCACACATATTTGAGATATATATGAAAACATGTCAATTTTCTAATATTTAATCACAAATTCCCTTTTAATACTAAAATGAATAAAGTTGAGAACAATAAGGTGAAACCCAAGTATATTTAAGGAAATGATATCATGAAAGGTTAATGGGGCGATGAAATGTGAAGAATGATGAAGGGAAAGATGGATGAAAATATGACATTTCTGAGCCCCAACACCAGGTTTCCCCACCAGTTCAAGGCATTGTCCCTTAACTGAAAGATTGTTATTTTCTCCTTTGATATGGAAGCATATTCTCTCAAGGAAAAACATCGTGTCATTCCTTCCAACCATGCATCTGCACGTTCACTGGCACGACCCCTGACAAACTCTGGAAGTTTGATCTTTTGCATTTCTCTAGTGATGTCCTCGGGTGTAGGCCCTCCCCCTGAATCCCTCGACTCTTCAGGGTTACCCTCTCCAGATGGTGGGGGATCCACTTCAATCCCTGCTGGCTGACGCCCCTTTAAATTCTCATTTATAGCCTCCAAAGAGCATAAAATGAGAGTTAATTTAGGTGATGGTGGTGGCGGCATTGGCAGTCCTTGCGATGATGCCCCCCAACCTCGATTTCCTCGAGTCCTAACCATCCTATATACTTGAATCTACATCAACCAAAAGTTTGTCAGGGAAGAGTCTAAGGCAACTCGCATTCACGCAACTTATACTTGAAAGCATGGGGTTAAGTGTAAGTTTTTTTTTTTTACTTGTCTGTAAATAGACGTTACTCTCTTTAGGGCAAGTGGCTAGGTCAGGGTTGAAAGCCTCTAAGCTCGATGTCTTCGTCTAAGAAAACTACTGACTCTATACCTTGCTAGCTATGCTAGAATTCTACCATACTCGCCATAGTGCATCAAATCCCCTATGTAGTGCTTTCTATTATACCTCCTATTATACCCTAACTATTCCCCACAACATGCGTCAAACGCCCGCTACTCTACAAGGACCTTTAACCTTTATAAATTATAAAATAACACTATTACATTCATTAATCATATGGGTATATATATGATTAATAACATAGGTTTCAAATCCAATATTAACATTATAATTTTATAATGTTAATTTAATCATCAGGTTTACCAATAAATCATCAAAGTAAATAAGTTAATTAACTTAGTTATTAGATTAACCTTATCATTTTTCATTAAATTAGAACTCTTATATACTTCTTTATTCAATTACTATTAATAATTAATTTATATATATTTATTATTATTATTGTTATATTTTTTTAAATTTACAAAATAGTATTACTACTTTAAAAATAAAATAATAAAATCTTGAAAATAATAATATTATTATTGACTAGTTTGATGACTAATCTAAAGCGCTTATAAAAATAAATATATGGAAATTAAAATATTTACATAATATATGTGATGTGCGCTTAATATATTGATGAAAAATGAGGCATTTATTGACAGAACTACAACGTTAGAGACCATGCTAGCATCCTTTAAGGTTGGGCTTCTCGCATGAGGCCCACGTGCCCAACCTAGGCTCTTAGTACCTAAACCCTAAAATTTCACTAGTCCATCACGCGTTTTCCCTCAAGCGGCTTGTTTTTTATTTTCTTCCTGACTATGGCTGCCCGTGCTTCCCTCGTTGGTTCCTCTCTTGGTATTTTGGCTCAATACTCAGGCTTGGTATAGGGTTGTATGGTGTGTTATGCACAGAGGGTGCGTTGGGAAAAGAATGCCCCTCGTGGGCTCGTTCCTTCAGCTTGGATCTTGGTTTCGGGCCTAGATGTGTAGTGCACACTAAACTCTTTTATCGCTTGATGCCTTGAGCTTGACGCTCTGTGATTGCTTACAGGCTTGGCTCTTGGTGCTCTGCTTGCATGCTTGCGCTGGGCATTGGAGGAACCACGACCCCTTGTGGTTTCTCCACCTCATGGTTGTGTTCTCCTTTATCGAACAATTCCACTAGTCGTTGGGTTGGTGGTTGGTCGTGGGTTCGAAACCCATTGTTGCACATAATAATATCTGTTGGTGGCTTCGTTGCTTGGCATGTTATGTGAGTTTGCTAACCTATGTTATGTTGTAGGTGCTTGGTCTGGTCTGGACATGTTGGTCTAGTCTGGACATGGGGTGCGTTGGTGTTGGACTTGGTCGGCCAACTGGATGGAATGTGGATTGTAGTTTGTTGCACCCGAGAGGTCACAAGTTCGATTTTCTAGGCGAACAAATAGAATCGACTCTTAAACTTAGCATTTGAATTGTGGGGTTATACACCTCTCCTTATCCATTGTTTTAGTGCTAGGTCCATGGGAACATTGGGCGAAGAGGAGTTCGCAGGTTCGACTCCTCTTCCATGTTTTTATTATATATATATTTTTTTAAACTACTTCTATATGATGCGTTGAGCACATATCGACCTCTACTTGGTGGCTTGGTTTGGCACTTGTGCATTCACTTTGACTTGTGTGTTGCGTTTGGTGTAGGTCCTTGGCTCGATAGTTGTAGTAGTTGAAGATTGGGCATACGTGCACAATAAGTTATCTGAGGAGTGGATAGGTATAGTGCTTGGCATTTGCGCTGGGCTTTGTGTGTTGACTTGGGCCTGTGGGCTGACTCGTGGTTTGGCTTATATGGATAGAATATGGAGCTTGATGCTATGCTTGTATGTTGCGTGGCATAATACATAGACTTTTGGCTTTGGATTATGGCTTGTGTTGAGAATTAGCTTGCGGGTCCCCAAAATTTATCAGAAGAAGAAAAGAGGAAATCTAGGGCAGAGAGGTTTGGCGCATGCGTTGGGCTTGAGTTGGTTAATGTGTTGACTTGCGGACCTAGATTTTGGCATACATAGTTTACTATTTCTCTCAACTGCAAGGTCAAATTGTCTCTGATGGTTTTGCCTTGAATTTCTCATCTATCCACTTCAGAAGTGATATTTTTCTATTCCTTTACTCTGGTGCTTCACATTTTCTGAGTGGTGCTTTTAAATTCTGTTATTTTTCGCTGTTGATATTTGCTGAAATGTTATCATTGGTTATTAACTTATTTCACTTTTGATCAGTTATACTCGGTTTCTCCTTCTCTTATTTTTATTTTCCTTTATAATATGTTAGGTTCCTCTACTTTCATCCTTTTGTCTCTCTTTTGGGATTTTTTTTTTCTCGAAGAGTATCCAATGCCTTTTATGTCTTTTTTCTTTTTTGGTCATTTTAACCCCAAAGTATTTCGTTGTGACTATTGCATTTTCTAGGCCGATGGTAGGGTTTTGGGATATTTTTAATGGTTTACTAGGCACATAACATAGCTTTCAGTCAAGAGTCAATAGGATGGGTGGGTAGGTAGGCCCTTGGCCCTAGATTTTAAACTAGAAGCTCTGATACCATGTGTAAGGCCTGTCCTAAAAGAGCCTTAAAAACATAAATTTAAATTTAGAAATGCTATCATAATTTTTTTTCTGTTCACTATTCAACATAATAACAATTCACTGTTCAACATAATTTAAAAATGAACAACATGATAACGAATAACACGTTCAGCATAATAAAAATGAACAATATAACAATAATGAACACAACATAATAATGATAATAAATACCTCAAACTGATGTTGTTTTGAAACTCTGCCCAAACTGATGCTCTGTCCAAAATTGGTTAACCTCCCAGCCAACTAGGCACAGCCTATCCGACTCCCTAGCCCCGGGATTCTTTACGATTTCCTGTCCCCTGAGCAAAAAATTCCTAGCAATAGGTGCCCCATGTGAAAGTCCTCAAGCAAGCTGCAAGTAAAACCAGTCATACAAATGCAGTCCAAGATTGTCCTCCCCTTCCTTTTCTCCCTCCCTCCTGAATTAAAAATATCTTGACCCCAAAATATTTTCTCCTTCCTGAGTCCTCCCCCATGCCTTATCCTCTTCTCCTCCCTTATCTAATCACCTTATCCCCCCATCAAACCTCAACCACCTTATCCCCCCATTAAATCTCAACCACCTTATCCCGCCTTCCATAAATGGGTCCATCTACCAATACAATTATATTATTAACTAAGTCTTAATAATTAATAAAAAACAAATGAAATCTATTTTAATATTTATTAAACTAATATTTATTAATCTAATACTTATTAAACTAATATTTATTAAAGGATTAATTAAGGTTGTTACAACTGGCATGACCACAACCTTAATCCAAAAGGAACTTCGGGTTTTGCGATGTCGGGACTTCCGTTCCAAGGCACCTCGACTCCTCCAATTCCTGAAATCCCGAAGTGCCGAAATTTCCTCTCCATAGATTAACGATCCTGATTCTTCTACGATCTGAGGATCCAGATCATGTCGGGGTTTCGCGTATTAGGGATTTTTGAAGTGGCCCTCTCCCCTTCTCCTGAAATCCAAAATCGTGATGACCTATTATGTGATATCGACGGTCCTTATTCTCCCATGATCCAATGCTTTATATCCTTCCTTCTCTTATAAGGATTTCACGACTCGCGATTCCTGAAAACAACTTCCTCCACACTCCCGACTTTCAAAATGTCGATATTTTAGAGCACCCAATTGACGAGTCATTATCCTCGGGATCTAATGGTTTTTATCTCTCCTAAACTTGTGAGTGTTGAAATACACTCAACCTTATCCTCTCCACTGATATACTAGATCTAATGGTCCAGAAAAAATCAGTGTTTCTCCCTTCGATAATCTCAACCGTCCGTTCAAGTTCTCAAAGACTCCTGGCCAAATAACTTGGCATCTTTCCTCCTGAGCTTGGTTTTTGTGAGTTGACTTTGACCCTTGTCCTTCCTTTGAACTTTCCAAGCCTCTATCCCTCCTGAGCTTGATTTCTTCTGCAACCTCAAAGATTCTAAGGGATTCTTGCGCACACTCCTTGCAGTTCTCACGATAATCTCTGATTATCCAAACACTCCAAATATGTGCGCTCCTTGTGACATAATTTCTTTAACCACTCACTTGGTTGGAATATTCCAATACCTAAACCTAGCCTGTGCACACCTTGCACGACTTTGTGCTATACTTGCACTTCTGTTGGTATAAGAACAACTTTATCTCTCCTGAGCTTTTCTGAGGTAAAACTCAAAATATTGTCAACGCACCCCTTGCGGACCTTCACTACACTCCTTGCAGGAATTCTCAGGACGAAAAGAAATTCAAAATTATACTCTCCCTCTCACTGACTTCATCCATTCAACATGAAATCATACACATAAAGCATTGAAACAAATTCATAACAAAGCATATACGAAACCTGTAAACATACCATTCAATAGATGCAAACAATAACCATAACAACACCATGAGCTTGAATCAAAGCATTCTTATATTAATTCAAGTGCTTTTGTACATGGTTTTCTATAGCAACAACTATTTTCTCAAGCAACTTCCACAGTCTCTGTTCTTCTCTTCTCTCCTATGCTCTCTTTCTCTACAACTTCTACTCTTACAATTGAGAATTATATAATACATACGAGGGATATTTCTTGAGTTTTCCCTCCTACAACTCTAATCTATCTTATCAAAATTAAATTCTAAAACTACTTTACATTTATTACATTAAATGCCTCCAACCGATAGATGAGAGAAACACTGAAGATATGCATTAAAATCCCCAAACCATTTAAGAACACTTATGTCCTCCCAGTTATTACATTAATGTTTCATCTTTCAAATTTCAAATGTCTTCAAAATGCGCGCTGGTGCGTATCCAGCTATCCTCCGCTTGTGCTTTGCTGGCGATTCTCCTGCATAACACTCTCATAGTATAACCTCTTGTTCTCTTTCTTCTTTCCCAATTCCTCCATAAATCTCTATAACCAAATAATTTCTTTACTAGCCTCTGTAGCAACAACATACTCTGCTTATATTATTGAAAGTGTAATAACCTTTTGAAGTTTCGAAATCCAACTTAATGTTGTTCACCTATAGTAAAAACATACCTTGTGGTGATCCTCCTGCTATCTTTATCAACTACCATATCTGAATCAACATATCCCCGTAGAATAGTGTCTGAACCTCGATAACATAATGCATGAGTAGAAGTACCTCTTGAATACCTAAGAATCCACTTTACTGCCTCTCAATGTTCTTTACTTGGATTGTTCATATACCTTCTGACAAATCCCACTACATGTGCAATATATGATCTTGTGCAAACCATCACATACATCAAGCTACCTACTATTGATGAATAAGGGACCCTCGACTTATTCTTTAAGGACACTTGCGTACAAGTGATCCGGTTATAGTACATGGTTATATATTTCACTTATGGATTTTTATGATGATGTTGATGGTTGTGATTCAATTTTATTTGATATATATGTATTGACAGGTGATGTTGGCACAGGGGAAAACCCAGGGTTCAACGCTACAACAACACACCAACAAAACCCTAACTACCATCCCTTTCAGAAACACCTGCGAAGAAGATGAAGTCTCACCCAAGGTAGAGGAAGGGGTGGTTGTAGGACTCAGATGTCTACAACCTTAGCTGGGACACAGATCTGTGATCCTAGTATTTAACAAAGCACTCAACAGTAATCCTTCATCAATATCTAACCAATATCTACTCCATAGATAAAATAGAGCATAACAACCTTCAACCAGATCTAATGTATCTAAGCACTTAGCATAAGGAATTAGATTAGATCTAACAGATTCAAGCACTAAGAAAGTTCACAGAGGTTAGATCTAGCATCTAGATTCATGATAAGCACAAAGTATAAATAGATCTATCTATCTATCTATGTCAAGCACTTAGCAGATAAGACATAAGTACACCAACACATCGAACAAAGCAGAGCAACACAACATATACATGGTTCATCCCCACCCTGGGGCTACATCCACCAACTCTTCTTCTTTATTAGCTTCTTCAATCAGATACATGCACAGAGCCACAAAAACCTTACTCCGCATAGGATAGGAGATCTACGCAGCTCGCTAGATCCTCCTTCCTTGCGTTACAACACGAATCCCTTCATAGTCTATTACAACCATTTTCACTTAGCTCTGCAATTCTCTCAAAGTATGCACAAAGAATTTACAAGCCACACTTGGACTTAGAACAACATCACATAGATGCCTCTTTTCCCCTCCTTCTTCTATCACATAGACATATATTTATACTTTACAAAATAGGTCTAAACATGGGTAAATCCATGAGCCGACATCCCATACCCGTTACAAATTACTAAATCCCAAAAAGGACCAAAAAGGGGCCAATATCCCGCGATCTCTGCTTCATCTTGCGCTCCACCTTTGATAGGCTATCGAAGTCCAAAATAGTCAAACTTGACCAAGGATATCTCAAAACTTGGTCGAGGGAGAACATGCCCCCAACACTCACCTGTGACTCATCCCGAGTCACTCTGATGTAGGAATTTGCTTCGAAAGCCTCGCGCTTAGCTCAAGCTAATTCGACTTGTTGTTGTACTACGACCTCATGTTCAACAAAATCTTGGATGACTCCATCGTTCACAGTTCCTTCCAGGCGTTTCTCAACTATATTAACAGCCTGATCTATTTATGCTCCTAGGCCTTCAACTTCTGTGAGTAATTGGTAGCCCTTATCTTACACGGGTAGGAGTCTCTGAATTACTTCCATAACTCTTCTCTGAATATCATGAATCTATTATTGGGCGGTGCATTCCTCTTGATATCTCTTCATTATTTCCACAACTGACACGAGCTTCAACTGTGCTTGTTGTTGCACCCTTTTCGCCACCTTGGTGAGCAAATAAGAGGTGCTTACATGCCCAGTTAGGTCTTGCTGAGCATGACAACTATAGAGGAAAGAGTTAGAGAAAGAAAAACAAAACTATAAGCAAGAATTAAACTAATGCAAACTAAAATCATAAGCATGAGGACATAGAGATAATAAAACAAAAAAAGACCAATATCACCAATGTTTTTAGGCTGATCTATTGATGAAATCAAAGAACAATGAAGAAAGGGGACTATGAGTCCCTTCTTCCTCCAAGGGAAGGCTCTTGGACCCTCACAAACTTGCTCTCCTTACAACAAGAAAAATGAAAATGGTGGTGAAAGAACTCCTTTGCAAATCCACTCAATGGAGAGGTGGATTGCTCAATGAAATGGTGCCAATGTGCTCTTGTCAAGGAGTGAGTCCTTAAAACAATATAGGCAGCATAACATTACATGAAATTCCTTGAGAAAATGAGGTGCATTCATGGCTTTTTATAGCATTGCTTTGGGCTTTTGTGTAACTTCCTTGTAGTGTGAAAAGAGGCCATTTAGGGCATTATTAGGTCTTTGACCAACCCACCATTTGGATTTAGCTCAGATTTGAGGGTCAAATCGGCTTGGGAGCTGATCCATAAGTGGTTGGGAGGCCGACCAATTCAATAAATGCGTCCTTTAGCAGGTGCGTGGGTTTTTGCGCCAACAACCACGCATCGTGCGTGTATGCGCACATGGTACGTTCTTGTTCCGCGCATGTGTGCACGCACCCAACTTCTGTAAAGCACTCTTCAATTTTTCACTACTTTGTATAGTTTTTGACCTTTTTGGAATGCTGTGAAATTAATTCAATGCCATGAATGACTTCATTACTATTTTGACGATGCTGAGTTCTTGTCGCCATGTGTGGACGAAATTTCAGTGATAACAGATGCCCCCTGATGGGTGAGGTTAGGAGCATATGTATAGCCAAAATACATCAATGTTTCTTCTACTGAGAATGTTGTTGTAAGATAGAGCAATAGTGGGATCATTCAGAGTGATCCTCTGGAGAAAAAAGGAACCGGTAGGACCCGACCTTCTGTGAGTTGTGAAAAAAATAGAAAACTGTGTACAAATGAGGCGGGCATGCCCCATGCTCGTGTTATGTAACTCTGAAAAAAAGATGACTGAAGTGTTAGTGTAGACAACTGCAGCACCCTCGGGGGCGGTGATGATAAAGGCAGAAGACAATTCTGCAAAGGAACATACTCTGAATAATAGGTAATGATCGCGGAAAATCAGTATCGACGATGATGCGGGCATTGATGGCCCTACCAAGTTCAAAGGTCTTCGACAAATGATAAAAATAACTGCAATAGTCACAAAGTAAGACCCACCATAATATGAGAAAGTGTTGGCGTCAAATGTTATGGGGGCCAACGACAGCAGGGAGCAATGGTATTTCACCCTGTGCCGTCCGAGATCTCTCATTGAATGGAGAATGAGAATCAAGATATTGTCACCCTTCCGGAGAATTACGCTGATGTCGACAAAAGGGGAACGTGACTCCCAAAAGCAAGGAGCTTCGTGGAATCTACTGAGGTGAGGAAGTGGTAGAGGTACATGGACGAAGTCAAGAAGTGGGAAGACTCAAGACTGCCCTTGGTTGGAGGATGTATGAGATAAAAAGTGGCCGCAACCGTGTAACAAGGTCTAGTGTCAGGGGGACGACCAAGATTGGTGATAAGTTGTGCCAGAGGCGGGACAAGGTGAACAAATTCAGAGGGCAAAGGTAAGTGACATGTGGAGTACTCTGAAGATATGGACGATGCCAGCAAGGGTAGATGATAAGTAATGCTCCAACCAAAGGTGACATGGGTTGCACGTGGCCAAAAGGAAGCAAGTCGCCAACGGTGACGACACAAGAAAATGTAATGACTGGAAATAAAGGCGTTTGTACAATAAATAATGAATAATTTGGGGAGAAATGTACAAATACAGAAACGGGTGCCCCAGTGTGAAATGCGTGCCCCAGGGAGGGCAGAATTTTCTTGGAAAACTGATGAAGGGTGGGGGCCCCATTGGTGAGTTTCTGTATGAGGTAGGTTAAATGAGGATAGGTTCACAGATGGGAAAACTGATTGTGGATGAAATGGAGGGTTCATGATACTGCGGAGGCGCGGGTAAAAAAAAAGAACTGTAAAGAGATAATTTGGGAGTCCATGTGGGAAAGCTAGCAAAATGAAGAGAAGGAGTATGTGGCTGATTCACGACATGTTTGAAAGACTATCAGGACTCCCATCCCTAAAGGGTAATGAAGAACAACATGAGTGTCAAAAAGTGTCAAAAGGTGCTATGAATGGGACAACTCATGTGGGTGATAATGCTACCGGGTGACAGTACCGAAGGTGCAAATGGAGGCGTGGGTACTGCAGAGCCGGAAAGGGGGATCCTAGAGGCCAATATCAGAGGGTGTGACTAGAAATGTAAATGCGATACAGTGGGAAAGACTACATGCCAGTGATGAGTATATACTTGAAGGGGTGGTGTTGATTAATGATGATCAAGTACCTGCACACATGACAACCAAATACCCAAAGTGAACAATATCTGAAGATAATCTAAGATATGAGCATGTATTTGATAAATGTGACTATGCGCGTGCGTACCTGACCATGATATGAAGAAAAGGTGCCCCAGGGGCTCATGATGAAAAGTGATCCAGGGACTGCTCTGATGTAGGTGACGGGATGTTGATCCTGTGGCCGAAGGCGGTTTGAAAAACGGACACCTTGGGCTCCCGGAATGGTGAGTGGAAGTTTGGCAAAAGGCCTATATATAGCTGTAGGGCCCACATTGCCACCTCATTTGTACCTGCTACAATAGTGACTGGACGAGTAGTTTTCAGAGGATATTTGGAGATTCGGGGAGGATGAGGCATCCGATCGACGTTCTGCGAGTATCAGGTTAGTGGTCTGATCATCCTGCATAGAAATAGGTTTTCAATTTTTGGGCAGGGTTTGTACGGAGGGCCGTACATGGGTATTTAGGGGTTTTTTTATGGGGTGTGGACCCACATGTGCGGGCGATTCGGTGAAAGGCGCGCATAAGTGTGTTCCTGTAAATCGAATATACGCACATGGGTGTGTGGTAGGGGGAATTTAAGGCGCGCCCGAAGGGCGCGCCTGTGTGTTGAACAAGCGTGCATCAGTGCGCGCCTGTAGGTTTGACAGGCATGCACTGGTGCGCGTCTATATGGTAAACATGTGCACTTAAGAGCACGCCTATGAAGCAAACAGGCGTGCATTGAGGTGCACCTGTTCGGTGTACAGGCGCGCATATATGCACACCTGTGTGCTGAACAAGCGCGCATGTGTGCGCGCCTGTGGGAACAAAAACCGCGCCTAGGAGGCAAAGTTGAAGGGTAAAAAAAATGAGTCTTTTTTATGCTATTGATGGTTTTCTGAGATGATATAGGACTCTGTGTTGTTTGCAGGTGGCCAACAGTGACGATGCCAGTGCGGTGGCGAGAGCGAGACTGGGCCCAGTTGCGAGATGCTGTGGCCATTGAGGGGCCTGCCGTGCAGGCGACTTTGGCAACCTTTGGGTTGCTAAAGTTTTTTGAGTGCCCGTTGATATGGGCATAGGAGTATTTGCTGCAATTCTTGATCCGGATGTGGAGTCCGAAGCTGCACTGCTTCCTCGTGCGAGGAGAGCAGATCCCCCTCACTGCGGTGGAGGATATTTATTTTCTCACTGGGATCCCCTTTCGGGGAACGCCCCTACAGGCAGAGCCGATGCTGCCTAGGGATACATCCCTGGCCATGATTGGCCAGTGATACTGCTCAGGTCAGGACTTTATGTCTGGGACTGTGGTGAGCATCAGTGCTATAAACTCCCTAGCTCATCGTTGTATAGCGGCAATGATTGTACAAGTATACGGGTCACTGGCGACCCAACAGATTAGTGGTGGCCAGCTGTTGGTGCTGGAGAGAGTGTTGGATGGTGAGAAGTTCGCTTAGGGACTGACGCTGCATGCTAGGATGGTGGCCCAGTTGAACCACTGTCGGTCCACTGATGGAGGAGAGTTTGCTTTCGGGTCCATCCTAGTGGCCTGGTTTTTGGAGAGGGTGCCGATGCTGCGCCCGAGGGTTTTGCTGGAGATGTCGGGGGCACGAGAGCTGCGATTGAGGCGGTGGTCGACAGTTTTGGTTCACCACTTCTTTTCGGCAGGGGCGACACAGATATGGCGGCAGATGCCACAGGTAGTACTTCGGTACCCCTATGCTGGGGTTGACTTTCGGGGTGACCCGGACATGGTGTTGCCTCCAGGGGAGGTGTTTGACCATCAAGGTACGTTTAGTATTGTGTATGTTTTTGATTTATGTTGTCTTTTGAGATATCAGTCCATATGTGTATGAGATAGATGCTGATACTATTTGTTGTTGTTTTGTGCATGTGTAGATGTGGCACCTCGCGGGCGCGAGGTGGATATGCAGAGAGCGTCGGCTCGTCGAGAGACGGAGGGACGATTGCAGGGAGAGAGACGTCGGCGGGAGGATGCCGCGGGGCGACCTGCTGAGCTCGAGAGGGCAGCGAGGAGGCGACGGTTCAATGACCCAGGTGCGGGGCCATCACACGCTCCTCCGGCGGCGGCCAGAGTGGATTATGATCACATACGTCGTCGTTTGGAGACGGTTTTGCAGTATGTGCCTGAGGGCATGTGGAATCATATCCAGGATGAGAGCTTCCTGGAGCAGTGTGTGGGGGTGCCGCCACCATGGTGGGCCATAGTGCGACGAGCAACAGTGCTTGCGGCGATGACGAGTGGACGCCTGCCGCTGAGGCATGAGGGTCCTGTGGGTGGTCCACGACCTCCTGGGGCAGGCGGTGGTGGGCCACCACCTCCTCCTGAGGGAGGAGCAGGTGGTGGTGCGATAGAGGCACCATGATGTATCTGTTTTTGTTGTATATAGGCTGGTGAGACGATTTTTTGTACCGAGGTGCTGTGCTGGCCTGCGGATACGTGTATTTTTGTATGTAAACATTCGGATGGCCTGATGGGCCTTGATATATATA
>ML779184.1:334097-349581 GCA_009831015.1 Picea engelmannii | reverse complement strand
ATGTGATATATGCCAATCTAACACTATGTTAGCTAGTTGATCTGTTGTTTGATTCAATTGTCTTGGAATATGTGTAAATGTAATGGAATCAAAATGTCGAGATAACAGTCTAACCTGTAGGTATTTGCGAAAGAGGCACGGATTGCGTACACGGTATACATTGTTGAGCTGGAGAACGACTAGTTGAGAGTCAAGGAAGATGCTAAGGTGACGAATATGATGACGCTGGGCGTCGGCCAGGAGGCCAATGACAACAGTGTATTCGGCTTGGTTGTTGGTTGCTGGCCCCAAACATATGCCACTTGAGTGTAGCATTTCATGTGAGGGGGTGTAGAGAGCCCAAGCAGCCGAAGCGAGATTTTGCATCCAACGGCTAGCGTCGTCGGCATAACCAATGTGGTAGGATGGTGGAGGAAGCATCTGTCAATAGCACAAAGGATAGTTTAGACGAGAGGGGAGGAGAAAAAAGATTAAAAACGCTAGGAAAAAGAAATAACCTAAAATAGAATGACTACGTTTAAGCATAAAATTTCTTGAGATATAACCCATTGACGGGGTCCTTGAGAGAGAGGCCTTCGGGGGAGGCCAATATGTATGCGCCTTTGGTGAGGCAATGTTGGATGATGTAAGGGCTATGTCAAAGTGATTCGAACTTTCCGTGGCCAAAGGTATCATGAGCGATATCATAAGCCAGGACGAGGTCGCCTTCATGGAATGATCGAAGGTTGACATGGCGATCAAAAGTAGTCTTGGATCATTTTTTAGCTGCCTCGTTGTTCTGTAAGGAAGATCGACGATCTTCATCCAACGACTCTAAGTTCAGCAAGTGCTGCTCCATTGGAGCAGTGTCAGGTAATAGCTCAATTGCGGTGCGTAAGGTGGGAATTTCGCACTTGATGGGAAGAGTTGCCTCGACCCCATGGACTAAATGGAATGGTGTGAAACCAGTAGCGGTTTTCACCGCCGTTCGATAATCCCATAGCATGGAAAATAACATATGATGCCAATTGGTTTTATGTTTATTAACCGTGCGCTGTAACATGGTCTTGAGGACTTTGTTCACTGCCTCGACCTGTCCATTTGACTGAGGGTAATATGGTGAGGCAAACTTGTGAGAGAAGCCTAACCGAGATGAGAGTTCGACAAAGATCTCATTATCGAAGTGTTTCCCATGATCAGAAATGAGTTGGAGTGGTTCTCCAAAACGGGATATGACATGATTAAAGAAAAAATGCGCTGTAGTGTCAGCGGTGTTGTTGAAAGTGGGCATAGCTTCGGCCCATTTGGTGAAGTAGTCAACGACGACAACGATGTATTTGTGACCATTGCTGGAGGGTGGATTGCAAGTCATAAACTCGATGCCCCATTTGCAAAAAGGGCCGACTGTAATGATAGGGTGGAGAAGAGCAGGGGGAGCCAGGGCTTTGTTGGCGTAGAGCTGACATTCCTCACATCGTTTCACGACATGAATGCAATCATGAAACAAGGTAGGCCAAAAGTAACCGGTTCGGATAATCTGTTGAGCCGTGGATATACCCGAAAGATGGCCCCCACATGCGCTACTGTGGCAATCGTTTAAGACTCTGTCGGCCTCATCAATAGTCAGGCATCGACGAAGAATGGTGTCGACACCTCACCGGTATAGGATGTCTCCGATGAGGAGATAGCAGGGGGCCTGATGGCGAATATGTCGACGATCATCTCGTGAAAGGTGGTTACCGAAATTTTGAGTTTGTAGGTAGACGAGAAGGTTGCCATACCAAGGATCATCCGAAGTGATGTAAAAGAGATGTTCATCAGGAAATTCGGTGTTGACGGGGGCACTGGTGGTTTCAGAGGGGAGGGTCGTGACAAGTTCAGCGAGAACGAGGGCCTTCTTACTCTTAGGTGTTGAGAACTCGAGGTCGTACTCCTGAAGGATAATGATCCATCGAGCGAATTTTCCATTAACTTGTCGACGACTGAGAAAGTACTGCATAGGGTTGGAATCTGCGATGACCTTTGTGGTGCGAAGCAGAATGTAATGGTGCAGTTTCTGGACTTCAAGGAAAACTGGAAGAGCCAGCTTCTGTTCGTGTTTATACTTCAAGGGTGGTCCTGAGAGGTTCTTACTAACGTAGTAAATGACGTGTTCACGATTTTCATCTCCGAGATGGACGAGGACACCGGCTACTGATACAGCTGATGATGATACATACAGGATGTAGTCGCGATTATAGTCAGGTGCACTAATTAATGGTGCATTTGAAAGCGCTGCTTTAAGATCGTCAAACGACTGTTGGGCATGGTCGTCCCAGTGAAATGGGATGTCGTGGCATAGTAAGTGAAGGAAACCATGTGCGCGTATGGCGTAATCAAGAACAAAGAGTCTGAGAAAGTTAGCTTTTCCCTGTAGGCTCTGAAGTTGTCGTAAATTCCAGGGAGGTGGAATTTTGGTGATATCTTGGACTTTGAGGGGGTCCACGATAATACCACTTTGGGAAACAATAAGACTGAGGAGTCGCCCTGCGGTGACACAAAACACACACTTGAGAGGATTCAAGCGGATGTTGTACTGACGACACTGTTGAAAGATGATTCGTAAATCATCGAGATGTTGGGTGCGTTTCTTGGATCGAGCTGTGAGGTAATCTAAGTAGGCGAGGATGATTTTAGCCAGATCATGGAAGATGTATGTCATCGCCTGCTTGAAATTTGCGTCGCCATTTTTTAAGCCGAAAGGCATGAAACGATATGCAAAAGTACCCCACGGGGTAATGAATGTGGTTTTATATTGATCATCTGGGTGGATTTGAATTTGGTTATAGCCGGAGAATCCGTCCATAAAGGAGAGAGTCTCGTGGCCGGCGCAGTCGTCGATAATTTGATCGATGAAAGGCGTTGGAAAGTTGTCTTTGGGACATGCGTTATTGAGATCGCAAAAGTCTGTGCAAACGCGGATAGTGCCCTATTTTTTGTTGACGGGTACAGGGTTGGAAACCCATGAAGTATAAGCGATGGGGTAAATAAACCCGACAACATGTAATTTATCAATTTCGGCTTTGATAGCCGCAACTTTGGTTGGGTGTAGTGGTCGCTGTTTCTGGCGAACTGGTGTGATGTCGGGCCAGGTGTCGATGCGATGTTCGACAATAGAGGGATCGAGGCCAGGCATTTCCGTGTATGACCAGGCGAAAATATCCCTATATTCCTGGAAGAGGGCTTTATATGTGGTGATTTCCTGAGGAGTGCAAGAAACTCCAATGGTGATCTCTTCGATGATTCCATTTTTAATGGAAATGTCTATTTTGATGGTGGGGGAAATGTTGGCCATGTTGCCTTCTTCAAATGCATCAGGGGCAGGAATGGGTTTGTTGAACCAATCGATAGGCCCAGAAGGGATAAAATATTTGGTTTCGACCACGTAAATGGGGTTTTGGTTAGGAGGCATGAGGGCTTCCTCTGGAAAGAAGAGGGCATGGTGATGTAGTGCGTCCCAGGGAGAATCTGGGCAGTTTAGCTCTTCGAGTATTTCCTCGTCGCATTGGAAATGCCGGGAATACAAGGGGTCGTGAGGAGTGATCTTGGTGAGAGTGTGATTGCCCTTTGATGGAGAAGCAGAGGGAGCAATACCAGGAGATGGTGAGGGTTCACTCGACATAAACCATATATTGAAGTACTGAGGGGTACCCGTGGTGGTTGGGTGGAGAGTGTCTGTAGGGGAATGAGCAGGAGAGTTGGGGGGGTTGCGGGGAAAATCCTCAGAGACATCATTTAAGAACCATGGAGGCATTGGGAGTGCCTTGGGTTCAGGAGAAATGACATGAAGATCCTCGAGTGATGAAGTAATGTCAATTATCGCCTCTGTGGGTCGGTGAAGCAGGGCCAATTGACGTTGCCGGTATGCAAGGATCATAGGACACTGGTATGTAAAATGAGCTAATGAATCAAAAAGAGAGAAAGGGTATCTCATAGGTTCATTGACTGAAGTGGTGACATAGCGAATGTCAGTGATATTTGACGAGGACGTAGCAGGGCGTGAGTTGTTCTGGAAGTTCTGGCGCACAACGGCGAAAGTCTGCCGAAAGCGTGGTAGTACTGGGCAATGATGGGTGTAATGGCCATACTTTGAACATATAGCACAGGCATATTTGGTCCTCAACCCTTTACTACTGGAAGGGTTGGAGGTAGTGGGGGGACTAGCAGTAGTGGTGGGTGTTGTGGGAGTTTGATTGAGGGGGATCAAATTCCGTAATTCAGGTAGGGATGGGAAATTGTTGGTTTGGTGGCCCTCTTTCTCACATAGTGCGCAAGGTGGTGGTATGCGTGGAGGAAGTGGAGCGGTGGGTTCTTTCTTATTTCTCCTGCCCCCAGCTGTAGCTGAGATTTTAGTGAGTGGGGGGGTAGTGGGGGTGAGGATGGGAATCATCATGGGAAGTCCGTCCTGTGGGGGAAGGGATGGTCGAGGGGCCATCTCTGGTGGGTGTAAATACCAAACTGGGATTGCTAACACCATATTAGGTAGTGTGAGTGTAGCGTCTACCTGAAAATCTTCAATACCTGGGGGAGGGTAAAAGAAGGGAATTTTGGTGAGGGGTTGGGGGAGTGTCTCCCAGACGGGATTATTCCCTTGAGGGGATGTGGATTCGTGGATTGTTGAGGTCGACGAGTGCGCAGGAGGCTCCGACAGGAGTTGTTCTGCGACTATTGAGACGTCAGGAATAACTGAAGCCTCCTGAGGAGGAAGAGCATCCTCCGTGTGAGTTCTGTTAGATGAGATAACGCATACTTGATTAGTAGGATGAAGGAGTGGTGGTGCTCCATGGTACGTCCCTAACAAGGATGGATCTTTGAAAATCCCAGGACCCATCTCTACGAGAGGATATGCATCTTTGTTGGTGTGGATGAGAGGAAGAATGTTATCGAGGTTGGCAGATGGGTTAGGCTCATAATGTGAGACTTGGTCGATGGTCACGATCTTCCCATTGTGGGGAAACATCATTGTCCGAAAGATGGAAGATGCCACTGCCTTCATAGCGTACATGTAGCTACGACCAAACAGGATGTTATAATCGAGCGGGGCATCGATAACTTTGATATCAATGAGGATAGTCTTGCCCCCGAGTTCAACGGGGACATTTTGGAAGAGCCCTTCAGGAGAGGATGGTCATCCGTCATAACCTCATAATGTGATGGCAGAGGGTATGAGTTTTGGGGAACCAAGTTTCTGCCATACTGTTTTGGACATGATGCACGTAGAGGCACCTTCATCGATGATACACCGATGAACTGTGATGTTCCGTATTTTCACTGGTATTTGAAAAGCGATCAAGGCGGGAAGACGGGGTTCTCCGCTATCAAGATCAAAGGTGATGAGTCGGGTATCTGTAGGGTCAACTACCCCCAAGGCAGAAAGTAAATATTTCCGCTGCGTAGGACAAGTCTGGAGGACTTCCAATACTGACATGGCAACCGGGGATTGTGCTAAGTCGTCTACCAAGCTATAGTTATGAGCTTCCCTAGCCTGCGGGTTGTGAACATTCCTGCGCAAAGGGATGCAAGGGATGCGTAGTGGTGGTTCGGCAGAAGGACGAGGGATCATCAATGGGGGTCCCATTGGTGTTGGGTTTGTCTCTGGAGATATCGGAGTAGACTCAACGGGTGTATGATACTGATGATTACGTGTTTGCAGAAGGATTTCTTCCTCACTGGTGAGGAGAATTGTATGCTCTGCTGGATTGTTGGGGTTGTGGTGTTGTCCCACTTGATGTGGGGGATGTTGTGTGTCATGTTGGGTGTTTATCACACCTTGATGTGGAATAGGATTTTGCATCACGGCGGGAGGGGGTTGTTGCACGTATTGTTGTGGTGCCTGCTGAGGGGCGGTTTGTGCAGGAGAATGGGGAAGACTACCAGAATCTTTCAGCCATTTGAAATCAGCGATCTGGGGGAAATGGTGAGTGTAATGACCGAATTCACCACAAAGGGCATAAGGGAAGATGGTTTTAACATTGTTTTTCCCTTGGCATTTGTTATTATTGCCCCCTTGGTGGTTTTGGTTCCCTTGGTTCTGGTTTCCCCCAGTGGGTTGGTGTTGTGGGGGTTGATTCCTGCCTTGACCAGGGTTGTTGTTATTCCTGTTCCGTCCTTTCTTCTTGGCATTGTTCGATGGATGAGTTGGATTGGCTGTGTTCAACTGTTCAAAATTTTGGTATTGTTGAGCAGCAGAAGGTTGAACAAAATTTACCCCTGCATGTGGATGTGGGGGAGCCATGGGTTGTGGAGGACCAGGAAATGGGAAGTATGGATTTTGTGGTGGTACCGATCCATAAGGTACATAGGAAGGCGTAGTTCTTTCACTAGTACTATAAGCTGATGTTGAGGGAGTGCCACTGTTTGTGGGGATAGGTGGATATATGGGGGGTGCCAGTGATGGTCCACTGATGGGTGGAGGTATAGCAACATGGTATGGCTATTGATAAGGGGGTGGGGGGTAATAAGAAGTGCCCCCATATGCCGACGGGTATTGAGGTGTTCCATACATCGGTGGTGGTGGGGGTTGTGGACCATGGTGTGTGGTGGCACTGATTAGTCCGTCTGCTGAGTGAGACATCCAAGGTTTGTCTTGGACATCTAAATGCCGCACTTTGACTGAGGTACCTAGTGACCAACTTTATGACATCTACCCAGGTCCAAGACTAATCTAACAAACGATCTTGAGAAGAGCATACTAAACGATTGTTACTTCAATTCCTAGTCCCAATGTAAGTTTAGATGTGATTAAAATTGATGTCCAACTTAGATTATTAGTCAAAACAAGCCATCCATTTGGCAAAAAGCAAAGAAGGGAAATTGATTTTTATCCTCCTAAGTGCCTATGTGTGTTTGACTAACCCCTTTATATGATGAGGGGACTAAGTATGGTGTAGTTTTTAGAGCATGCTTAACATCATTTTTAAGAAGGCCAAAGACCTTCCCCACATCCCAACAACTTACAATGTGAAATTTTACTCAAATGCGCGGCCCCTAGTGCAGACAGAGGCGCACAGAGCGCAGGCGTGCGAATAGAGTTGAGATAGAAAGCACATGCGCGCAAAGAATGGTTGTTAGTAAAACGCATGCACGCACGATGTGCATATGTGGGGTACAATACCCGCGCACCTGTGACAAACGGCCGAGAAAGAAAATCCGGATGGATTTCTCTCAATTTTCCCTTGAATTGGATGGTTGGCAGGTCGGCCTAGGCCGGTTTGTGCACCTGTAAGTTAAACAAACTAAAAGAAAAGCAAAATAAACCCAAATGAGGTAGGAATTTGATACCTTTCCCCAGTATGGTCGCCAATCTGTTGCACCCTTTTCGCCACCTTGGTGAGAAAATAAGAGGTGCTTACATGCCCAGTTGGGTCTTGCTGAGCATGACAACTGTAGAGGAAAGAGTTAGAGAAAGAAAAACAAAACTATAAGTAAGAATTAAACTAATGCAAACTAAAATCATAAGCATGAGGACATAGAGATAATAAAACACAAAAAGACCAATATCACCAATGTTTTTAGGCTGATCTATTGATGAAATCAAAGAACAATGAAGAAATGGGACTATGAGTCCCTTCTTCCTCCAAGGGAATGCTCTTGGACCCTCACAAACTTGCTCTCCTTACAACAAGAAAAATGAAAATGGTGGTGAAAGAACTCCTTTGCAAATCCACTCAATGGAGAGGTGGATTGCTCAATGAAATGGTGCCAATGTGCTCTTGTCAAGAGGTGAGTCCTTAAAACAATATAGGCAGCATAACATTACATGAAATTCCTTGATAAAATGAGGTGCATTCATGGCTTTTTATAGCATTGGTTTGGGATTTTGTGTAACTGCCTTGTAGTGTGAAAAGAGGCCATTTAGGGCATTATTAGGTCTTTGACCAGCCCACCATTCGGATTTAGCTCAGATTTGAGGGTCAAATCGGCTTGGGAGTTAATCCATAAGTGGTTGGGAGGCTGACAAATTCAATAAATGCGCCGTATAGTAGGTGCGCGGGTTTTTGCGCCAACAACCGCACATCATGCGCATATGGGCGCATGGTACGTTCTTGTTCTGTGCATGTGCGCGCGCACCCAACTTCTGTAAAGCGCTCTTCAATTTTTCACTACTTTGTATAGTTTTTGACCTTTTTGGAATGCTGTGAAATTAATTCAGTGCCATGAATGACTTCATTACTGTTTTGACGATGCTGAGTTCTTGTCGCCATGTGCGGAGGAAATTTCAGTGATAACACTTGTATCATTTCGGCTTGATACTTCGCCTCTTGGAGTTGAGACTCTAGTGCTCTTAGTTTTGGACTCTTAGTGAGTTTCTCGTATGTCAGGGAACTATGATCACTCAACTGCTTGTATTCCATAGCAAGGGCCTTTAGTCTCTCAACTGTGATCCTGACAGTTGCTTCTCTTTGGTCCTTCACATCCCGTGGGGTCTCGGGCACTGCGCGTAGTTCTAAGTCTATGATGCGTTGTTGTAGCTGCTGGATCACTTCTTCAATATGCTCTACTTGTTGTGTAACTCAATCTTCTACCTTTATTTCTACGACTGTCACAGAGTGAAGTGCTCTATTGACCGGTTCCTTTAATTCGAGTTGCTCGACGAGCAACTGTTCTTTTCCTTGTTGTAGCTGTGCTTTTTCTTCATCGAACTTCACTTGGAGGTAATATTTTCATATTCTATAGCTCGATGTTCTTCTACAAGTACTCCTTGTACTTGCGTCAAATCCTGGGTGGCTTGTTCTGTTTCCTCTTGTGCTCGTCGAAGGCAAGCTTCGACTCTATCAACTAATCGGTGGAGTTGGGTTGCCTCGTCTCCCAGCTTTGGTGTTTCCAATGGAAAAAGTGCGTTGGAGACTGCATGGCTGGACTGTAGTGCCTGTTGTACCCCTCGGAGTTCAATTTCAATCCTATCATACATTGCTTCCTGCTTGGCCTCTTGTTTTTCTGCTATTTCCATCAAAGCATCGTTTAGGGATGCTATGAGGAAGTCAAAGTCGTCAAAGGTGAGGATAGTCTACATCTTGGTCATGGAGGCTTTTGATTTCTTCCGAGAAGAAGGTTTCAGAGGTGAATCCTTCCTCTTCTTCAGGGGATCAACCTTGTCTCCATGCTTCTGTTTGACTTCTTTGTCATATAAATATTTTCCATCACCTCCTTGCTCTGGTGATATGGAAGCAGTATTCACGGATGCACTGTCTAATCCTTGGACCTCTTTGGTCTTCTTTGTCCTGCTTGGTCCGGGTGTATACTGCGCAGTTTTTGAGATGTCAATGTCAGATGTCTCTGCAGGGTTGGCGGGGATAAGGAGGTTAGAAGACCATTCCTTAGTAATCTCCTCAATATCCTCCTCCGTCATCTTGTAGTAGGACTGAAGTTGTTTCTTATGTTCATCGGGGCACATTGTAATATAAATGAAATGTCGATATGCACTAAAATTCATCAAAGGTTGGAACTGGTGTAGAGTGTTCGGAGTCATGCGAGGCTCAGATTGTATGGCTCTCTTCAACTAATTGTAGTAGGTATGAAAAACAAAATTTGACTGCCATTGTTTGTTCATATCCCTGGAATACCAAAGTGTATTGAACTTCATGACCAACGGCTCAAATGGCTCGATGTCGGGGAAGGTTTCACCTTCCAGCATCTCCCAGACGATGAATGTGATAAGGATCAAAATCCAACTAAAATGGAATTCGTAACCTTGATCATGTGCTTCTCTACAACCAAGTTCCAACTAATTCACTAGGTACTTCACCCAGTTCATATGTAGGCCTTCTGTGCATTTCTCTGGAAGGTGAACTACAAAGCCGGTGACTTGGATAGGTCAGTTCTTTCTTACTAAATTCCCTAGAATCAACTGACAGGCTAGGTGCACTGTGCCACTCTAGATAGAAGATACCTTTTAGCCTTGCATCCCCTTCTCGACATCTACATAGGTGTCCTTGATCTTCTATGCTAGAGCGTGATCCATGGATTTTTCTGGATACAAATCCTATGGATCAGGTCCCTGCATACTCAACCCTGTGATCCAATTGATCAGCGTCGGATCAACTGTGATACGATGGTCTAGCCACAAATAGCCGCCATGGTAACAAGAAAGAAACAACTTGACACAGACATTCACCTCCTGGTGTTTTCCGAAGTGTGGGATCTTCATGACATTCAATAGGGTGGATTGCACAAGGTTATGGGTCCACGTCTGGGGGATTATATTTTAATTCTTCCCCTTCATTATGGTCAGGTAATTATGTGGGTAGATCATGTTATAGACTTTTTTAGTCGCTGAGGTTGAAGTTGCTAAACTTCAACACTGCAATCTTGTCTTGGTCTACTTAGACTGTGTGTATCCCCTTCGGGAGGTTCACAGTGACCAAGGTGTACTCAAAATATCTGGGCACACTATCTCGATTTACTGTGTCACTTAGAGGTGGTATGTAGGTGGGTAATATAGTCAGGATCAATTTGGCATTCGCTAGATCATCCCTGTGCTTGGTTCGCTTTTCATCTGATGGTTGGGATGGTCTGGCTCCACAAGAAATCAATGAAGATTCTTTCATTGTTCTTGTGAATGAACCCTATACACCTTCAAATAATCCTCTCTCCGACATGACTCTTTCAGTCATCAGGTCAAGGAGTACTTCTGTTATAGATTCTTCGACTGCATTGAGCTCCTCAGACATATGCACTCAGGATTAACTAGACCGGGTTCAGATTAACTTAGACACTCCAATGGAATAGATGGAAACAATGAGATGATCACTGTTCATGATCAACTTAGTATGCATGCTCAAATTCTTAGTTAGAAAAAGTGTTCTCGGTGCATGGCGCGACGTGATAAATAAGTAACTCGACAATTGGTCACTTGCAATGGGTATGAAGCCTTCCTGAACTCGGTTCTGTCCATTATGGCATGGTTCCAATGGTCTTATGGCGAACCATAAATGATTTTCTACCCATTCGGAGGGTCGGCCGAATGGTTATATTGTCCCCAACGACTATATTGCTTCGCCATGGCGAAGTGCTATGTGATGTTGTTTTGCTATCCTGATGAAGCATCAATTTTGCAAATTTTCCTTCTGCGAGGTTACTTCTAGATCTTTCTACAAATTTTCTGTCTTATCTCTCTACTTACTTAGTTTTCTATCATTCTTTCCAATGATCTTCGTCTCAGTATTCCTTTTCCCATTCTGATTCTTATCTTCTTTTGACAGAGTGACTTTGCGCTTTTGAGATTCTTTCCTAGGATTCAAGGGTAATACTTCTTTTTTATCTGGGATAGGTATTTCAGTCTTCTATGGGTCCTTTAGTGTTCTTGCAACTTTGATATCTACGTCGTTGTTGTTAAATAGCTTTGATCTGTTCTCATGTTCATCAATCAAGTGTGTGATCCTTTTAGTTATAAAATCTTTTAACTCTTGCTTCTTCTGTGCTAAAGATTCTTCTTCTTCCTTTCTTCTGGTTTGATCTCTTTCAATCGAAGGTTTTCCTAGTAACATGGTAAATGGGGCGTTGTCCTCAATAAATTTAATGATCTCAAAATCTCCTTCTGTCAAAGTTCCATTGAAATTCATAGGTATTTGAGCGAGCTTCCCACATAGGGTTATCTATTTTCCTTTGAATAATCCCATTCCTCCCAGTGAAGGAACCATAGCAGGCTTCCCTAAAAGTTCCCAAGTTCTTTTTTTCATAACATTCACCTATTTTTCCTTATCTAGAACACAGTCAACGTCAAAGTCTCCTAATCTTGCTTCAATGCATTCTTTTTCTTTGAAGATCTCTCAGAATTTGACATGTTGGTGGTCATTCAGGGTTTCTCTCATCTGTAACAATACTTTCTCTAATTCTTTATGGGATTCTTCCATAACCTTAGTTTCTGGATCTACCTTAGGGTTTTCTTGGTTTAGATTCATTCTTTCAACTTTAGCAACCATTCTAGGGAAATCCAATACTTCATGGTCCATAGATTTATAACAAAGACAACTAGGTATTTTTCCAGGACATTCCTTAGAAAGATGTCCTGGTTTTTCACAACCGTAACATAGAGTTAATCCTCTCTTTCTTTTAAATAATCCCCAACCTTTCTTTAACTATGCACCAGGATCATGGTATCTATCCTACATCCACTTGTTAGTCCAAATATTCTGTCTATGCATAGGTATAACATATCTTTCACTATTCTTATCAGATCTACACATATCAAGCCTTCTTTCATCTATTAGTGCCCTACTTTTCAAGCTAGGACAAATCTTATCAAGCATGCCTAGATTCATACTTTAGAAACAAAAATTTCCACTAATCTTATCTTCAACAGAGAACAAAGCTTACAAATCTAAAACCTTTTACTATTCTTACCTCTATCAGAGCATAGAGCGTGCAAATCTTACCTCTTTAGTCTCACTTTTACCTTTTTCAGGGCACAAGGTTCCCAGATCTTACCTCTTTTCTCCAGATCAAACTTCTTTTCTTAGCACAAAGCTTCACAGATCGAGTAGAATACTATGCATAAGAGCGACATATCTACGCACAAATCTTTCACAATTTTAGGTCAGATCTTCGCACAAAGCTTCTTCTTCCTCAGTTCCCAGCAATCACAGTTTCAGTCCCGTCAACGGAACCATTTGTTGGCAAAGGGGCAGACCCAGGGTTCAACTCTACAACAATGCACCAACAAAACCCTAACTACCAACCCTTTCGACAACACCAGTGAAGCAGCTGAAGTATCACCCAAGGTATAGGAAGGGGTGGTTGGAGGACTCAAATGTCTGCAACCTTATCTGGGACACAAATCTTTGATCCTAGTATTTAACAGAGCACTCAACAACAATCTTTCATTAATATCTAACCAATATCTACTCCGCAGATAAAACAAAGCATCGTAGCATTCACCCATATCTAATGTATCTAAGAACTTAGCATAATGAATTAGATCAGATCTAACATATTCAACCACTAACCAAGTTCAAAAAGGTCATATCTAGCATCCAAATTCATCATAAGTACAAAGTATAAACATATCTATCTATCTATCTATCTATCTATGTCAACCACTTAGTAGATAACACATAAGTAAACCAACACTTTGCACAAAGTAGAGAAACACAACATATACGTGGTTCACCCCCACCCTGGGGCTATGTCCACCAACTCTTCTTCTTTATTAGATTCTTCAATCAGATACATCCACAAAGACACAAAAACCTTACTCCGCATATGACATAAGATCTAGGCACCTCGCTAGATCCTCCTTCCTTGCGTTACAACACAAATCCCTTCACAGACTGTTACAACCACTTGCACTTATCTTTGCAAGTCTCTCACAGTATGCACAAAGTGTTTACAAGCCACACTTGCACTTAGAACAACATCACATATATGCCTCTTCTCCCCTCCTTCTTCTATCGCCTAGACATATATTTATACTTTACAAAATAGGCCTAAACATGGGTAAATCCATGGGCTGAAATCCCATACCCATTACATATTCCCAAATCCCAAAAAGGAACAAAAAGGGGCCAAGATCCCGCGATCTCTGATTCGTCTTGCGCTCCACCTTTGACAGGTTTTTGAAGTCCAAAATGGTCAAACTTGACCAAGGATCTATGAAAACTTGGTCGAGGGCCAGCAGGTGATATTGACGATTTTTCCCTGAGTGTGCAGGACACTTGATAGATTGTGGATGCCAATGGAATTAATGGACCTCCTTGGACTTTGGATTGAGTTAGGGAGTGGCTTGTAATGGTTTGAGAATGTCATTTATGGATATGTGAAATATGGTTTTTTATAGTATGATTTTGTATATGGATCATTCACAATGTTTCGTTGATGGATGCAGGTTGACGAAAGCTTGTTGATATTACTCACATAAGGATTAAAGGGGCCAGGAACATAGACCAGATATTGAGGGAGAGGTGTGGAAGAATCCTTGCCCCAACCTACTATCACTACCGTCGTGTCTCAAATTTTAGGTTAATGGTTACCTAGTTTGAGAGGCCCACGATGTTGTGAGGGAAGACTGAGACATTCGTTGACGAAGGTCCTTATTCCTTAGAATCCCTTAGTCTCTCACAAGGTCTCTCGAATAGAGTGATGACTCCAAGGGTTGAAAAAACTACTAAGCAAGTCAAAGACAAGTGGCACCCTTGGAGCACAGAGTGCGTCTTGAAGGGCATGTCGCGGAAATAAAAATTGAGTCAATGAATTTATGTGGCCTAGAAAACCTTGAGCGAATAATTAAACCTTGTAAAATCTTTAAGCATTTACGAATTTAATTAATTCATTAAGGATCCAAATTATTAATTGCAAATCCTAAGTGAAAGTCTAAGCCTATTCAAAAATTAATCCTAAGTCCAAGTTTGGTAATAAGTCTAAAAATAAATTATAATTTAAAAAGGGGGGATGAAGTAAAACAAGTTAATAATTAAAATGGGGTGAATTATATTTAAAGATTGACATAATACACATGTGTGCAAGAAAATGTAAGAATGCATTTTTAACTCAATTATGAAAATAAGAAAGAAACAAACATGAAAGGATGTGTATGCATAGAAAGGTATCAAAAGTTTAGTTAACACTAGTCTAACTAGAGAAGAATGCTATTTTAACTCAATTCAAAATTAGTAAGGTGTCAGTCATTAAATGGGAATATGGAAAATAAAGAGAAAACTAGGAGTGATTTAAGGAGCACTTTTAGGAAAGGTGAGGGAAATTGAAGTTAATTAAAACAAAATTTGGAATTACTTGTGCAACTTGGGGAAAGGGTGACAAGTGTAAGGGGGAAATAATTCTAATTTACCTAATTAAAAAGTGAATTAATTATGCAAATGGGGATGTTTCATTCATGAAATTCCTATAAATAAAATGGTAAATAGGGGAAATGGATTACACGGGTTATTGGTAAAATTATGTTGTCAAATTATTTTGACTGGTTTTACTTGTGAGAGTTGGGATACCCATCTTGAGAGAGAGTGGTGGCTCTACCTTGCGAGGAAATCTAGGAGATAGAGGATTATGGTTTTCCGTGTCTATCCCCTTTATGTCTCAGGGGGATAAGGGGGAAGAAGAGTACCCCTAACATTGACTGGGAGGTACCACTGAAGTCTCAACGATTAGCAAGTGGGAGGTCGGAAGGAGAACCTTAGTGGAAGAGCATCTCACCTACATTGTCTTCTGTTACAATATTCTTATCTGAGTTGTATTTCTAGTTGTGTTAATATTTTATTTCCCATATATAGTTCTTTTAAATTCACCAATCACTGCGATTGTAATTTTGATATCGATTCTTCATGATATTCGATGGGTTTTACTGTAATTTAGAAAGTGGAATTCCAATTTTCTGGCATTTAAATTCTCAAGAAAGTATTGGATTTATTTGAAAAATGGGTCGTAATTTCCATCGAAGTGTTGAAATTTGAATAGCCAGCCAAGTTCCTGGTAAATTGTAATCATTTCAGGTAGTAATAAGCCTTCCCTTATGACT
>ML779184.1:263904-307592 GCA_009831015.1 Picea engelmannii | reverse complement strand
TGTGTTGGTTATGACTAACAATCAAAGAAAATAACGAGGTATAAACATGTTGTAGAAATAAATTCCAATGAAGTTAGTTTTGTGCAAGGACATGACATGATTTGATATGGGAAGGCTATCATTCCACCCAAGTATCCTATATTATTCCTACTTACAATTGATGTTTGGAATGCAACCTTTTTTCCAACACTGAAAAGAAACAAAGAACTATATTTTGGTGTTGTGTTTCAATTGAAAAGGAGGGTGGCCAAATAGTTAGGAAAGCAATAGGAAGTGTGTGGATGATGTGTCAATGCATTTTCCAAACCTTATAATTCAGCATGGTTCCATGCATGACTTGTATATTATGAAATCAATGCATATGTGCATTGAATAGGTATGCATGTGTAAGTTGTAAAAGTGTGCAAGTGCTAGGGTTGCAGAGATGCATGTTGAGATAGAGTTGTTTTTATTTATAGGAAAAAAACATTGTGTTTTGGTGATTGTGTGCACATGTTATATTGCATAGTAATGAATGTGCTAACAACTGAAATGATGTGGTTATTTATAACTCTTGAATTTGAGAAATTTTTTGGACTTGTTAGATATTGAACAAGAAATTCATATTTTAAAATAGTTACATAATGATGGATTACAAAAAGGTCTGCTAGGAACAGAGTAATGAAAATATTAATGGCTAAGAGAATGAAAATATTAGTTGATAATACATATGTAGAGAATGATGGGTTCATTTTAGTTAATTGTTTGATTAATGGAAGTGATTGAATTATTGATGTAAGCAATTATGAGATTACTTTGTGAATTTTTGTAATTGTTTCCATGAAAATATGCATTGTACATGAGACACTAACAATTTGTTGGGTTGAGTGAAGGTTGAGAAAATTGCAGGGAAAATGGCCTTGGATATGGGAAGGATGTAAGCCCATAAATAAGACCAATTCATGTTGTTACAATAGCCAAACATTATAATGAGAAACCTCATGCCTAAGAAATTTTATTTTTCTATATAAAAAAAATTTTGAAACTATAATTTAAAATTACTTACAATCTATTTGGCTATGTGGAAATTGGGGAAACTGCATCGAGAATGGTATTGGATATTTAAGGAATGTAAGTCCATAAACATGACCAATTCATGTTTCTACAAGAGCCAAATGAATTATGAGAAAGAAGCTCATGCTTGGGAGATTATGTTTTCCAGTGTAAAATATATTTGACATTAATGACTGAAAATGTGTTATGATGATATCTCATTATGATTGTATGTGTGTAATACATATGAGATTGTTGGCTACTGAATATGGAATCTAGGGAAGAAGAGAATGAGAGGTAAATCAAGCTCAATGACAAATGCATGGAACAAAGAAAGTCTAGTGGAGTTTTTGTAGCTGGAATTCTTGGAGCTGCCACTTTGAAACATCCTCGCCAAGTTCATTGCAGCCCTAAACATAAGTGGTACAACTTGAAAGATTGTAGATTAAAGAAGGGGGTACACTCCTTGGGTTTTTTAGGCTCACGGGGAAGGAGAGCTTACTGGTTGGAACTACTCTCAAAAATATAAATTTTGAAGAACAGTGTACATGTTTTGGGATAAAGTGGCTATGTATGCATGTTTTTAGGCTGAGGTGCCTATGTATATGATCATTAGATGGACTTCTCGTGCACATTAAAGTCCAAAGGGATTAGATTTGTTATATTAAGAACACTGAGGACAATGAAAAAAATAAGGGGAAGGGGATGTAACACCTCAGTTTGGATCCCTATGAAGTAGAATTCATTTTGTAAATATGACTTAGGATGGTGAGCCAGAAATTTTGAAAGGGATGGAGTTATTAGAGATGTAATAATTCAATATATATTAATAAAAGTATACCTCTAGTTATGAGATGAACAATGATAGGACATAGGAGGCCATGATTCCACGTGAGAGGGTACTGAGGGGGTATCTCCTTTTTAAAATCATAGGGGACTAAGGGGTTATCTCCTTTTTAAAATGATTTATTTTACCCACGTTGGGTGAGGGGGAGTGTGAGTCTCTTTAGGAGACAAAATTGTGTCTTGGGGCACACAAGTCTCTTAGGGAGGCCACATCCTTGCTATTTAAACTTCATCTTGGTTTGTTTGGGGTGGCACATTCATTTGTTCATGGTTTTTCACTCCTTAGTTCGTTCTTGTTGATCATAGTTGCCTATGTTTTCATCATTATTGTTGATTCATGTGCTCTTGGTCTAAGCATGGAAATGAGTGGTTGGAGGAGGAGTTCCATTGCTATATGGATGTAAGAAGTTATTAATCATTCAAGGAGGAAATAGATTCCTATGTTGATGTGTAATTTTTTTTTTATTAGTAGTTTACTTCATGATTTCTATTAATATTAACATCTAGTAATTTTAATAATTCAATTAGTACCAGTACATATAGATCTATTTTCTTGATTGTTGTCGAAGAAACAAAAGGAATCAAAGAAAGATTACTTTCTCAATCAAGAAGATATTACGGGAAGATTTAAGGACCCAATTTGTTCCTCTGTAACCAATGATAAATTGTATTTTATGTTGAGTTTCTTTTAAATACTGTTATACCTATCATTTTGGTTTAAACTTTGTTTATCTCCTGTTCTAACATTATGTGGAACCTCCAATGGCTATGGTTGTTTTTCAGTAAGGATAAGCGATATTTCATTTGTCCAATTGATTATAATTATGAATTTTGAATATTAGTGGATTTATAAAATGTTTACATTAAATTTTTTTTTTTGTTTAAATTGATAATGTATATTAGTTTAGTTTTTATGGATATTACTGTTAGGTATTCATTGAGACAGATGGTTTTTGATCTCCATATTAACTCTTATATTCAGAACAACAAACAAAATACTTTACCAAGTAATTGGACATGAGTAGTTAAAAAATATGTTAAAGAGATATTCTTTCACATTAAATATTTTTTTCCAACAATATTTGGGAGGAAAAGTGGTGAATGGATCCTTCTCTGTACCGGCACAGATACTGCCCGATTACTTCTCTCAAAGACTCTGATCTTTAGAATTATGTCCACACATATATACCTGGTGGTATCATTTTTCTCTTATCCAGTCATAAACAGTTCTGGATGTCATGCTTGGATAAGTGAATGCACCAGAAAGCAGTAAGTATGCCCCGACATACTCCCACGTAAGTAAAATGGAATTAATATATTTTATAATATTAATATTTTTAATACTTTAATATTATGTTTTATAATATGAATATTATTTAATATTTTAATATTGATGTATTAAATTTCCATAGATTCATGGTAACCTTGGATTTATCAAGAGCTGAGAGGGATCAATTTCCGAAGGTATCCCTTTGGGCCCTTGATAGATCCAAGGTTAAGATGAATCTATGCAGCGTTATTGCATTATGGGAGAGATGGTGAGGCATAAAGATGATGAGAAGAGATGTTGAGGCATAAATATGATGAGTAGTTAGATGACTCAATTAAAAATAATAATAGTAGTAGTAATAATAATTATAAAAAGTAAGACTATAGTTATTGCATCTATAGCAATGAAGTGCTTTACAACCCATAATTAAAAATATTAATTATTATTATAAAAGTAAAGTCCGCAATGTTATTGCAGCCCATTATGGAGGAGATGTTGAGAATATGATGAATAGTTAGATGACTCAATTAAAAATAATAATTATAATTGCTTGAATAGATTTAATTAAATGAAATTGTTTGACATTCTTAACTAGGACATTGGTTTCTTGGTGCTTAACTCTTGGTGCTTAACTCAGCATGACAATTCCACTATAATACCAATTGATTCCAAACACTCCAACTCCATGTGCTCCTTGCGACATAATTTCTTCAACTGCTCACTTGGTTGGAATATTCTAATACCTAAACCTGTCCTGTGCACACCTTGCATGACTTTGTGCTATAATTTCACTTCTGTTGGTATAAGAACAACTCTATCTCTCCTGATCTTTTCTGAGGTAAAACTCAAAATATTGTCAACTCACCCCTTGCGGACCTTCACTGCACTCCTTGCAGGAATTCTCAGGACGAGAAGAAATTGAAAATTATACTCTCCCTCTCATAGACTTCATTCATTCAACATGAAATCATACACATAAATCATTGAAACCAATGCATAACAGAGAATATAAGCAACCTATAAACATACCATTCGATAGATGCAAACAATAACCATAACAACACCATGACCTTGAATCAAAGCATTCTTATACTAATTCAAGTGCTTCTGTACATGGTTTTCTATAGCAACAACTATTTGCTCAAGCAACTTCCACAGTCTTTGTTCTTCTCTGCTCTCCTATGCTCTCTTTCTCTACAACTTCTACTCTTGCAATTGAGAATTATACAATACATACGAGGGAGATTTCTTGAGTTTTCCCTCCTACAACTCTAATCTATCTTATCAAAATTAAAGTATAAAACTACTTTACATTTATTACATTAAATGCATCCAACCGACAGATGAGAGAAACACTGAAGATATGCATTACAATGCCCAAAACATTTAAGAACAATTATGTCCTCCCAGTTATTACATTAATGTTTCATCTTTCAAATTTCAAACAACTTCAAAATACACGCTGGTGCGTATCCATCTATCCTCTGCTTGTGCTTTGCTGACGATGCTCCTGCATAACACTCTCATAGTACAACCTCCTATTCTCTTGCTTATTTTCCAATTCCTCCATAAATCTCTATAACCAAATCATTTCTTTACTAGCCTCTGTAGCAACAACATACTCTTCTTATATAGTTGAAAGTGCAACAACCTTTTGCAGTTTCGAAATCCAACTTACCGTTGTTCGACCTATAGTAAAAACATACCCTGTGGTGATCCTCATGCTATCTTTATCACCTACCATATATGAATCAACATATCCCCGTAGAACAATGTTTGAACCTCCATAACATAATGCATGAGTAGAAGTACCTCTTAAATACCTAAGAATCCACTTTACTGCCTCCCAATGTTCTTTACTTGGATTGTTCATATACCTTTTGACAACTCCCACTACATGTGCAATATATAATCTTGTGAAAGCCATCACATACAACAAGTTGCCTACTGTTTATGAATAAGGGACCCTAGACATGTATTCTATCTCCTCATTTTTCTTGGGACACATTTCCTTAGTTAAATTGAAATGGTTGGCCAAAGGTGTACTGTAACATCTCTCTCTTGCAAGCACATGTTATCGAATTATTATTTAAGGACACTTGCGTGCAAGTGATCCGGTTATAGTACATGGTTATATATTTCACTTATGGATTTTTATGATGATGTTGATGGTTGTGATTCAATTTTATTTGATATATATGTATTGACAGGTGATGTTGGCACATGAGAAAATCTAGGGTTCAACGCTACAACAACGCACCAACAAAACCCTAACTACCGACCCTTTCGAAAACACCTGCGAAGAAGATGAAGTCTCACCCAAGGTAGAGGAAGGGGTGGTTGTAGGACTAAGATGTATGCAACCTTAGTTGGGACACAGATCTGTGATCCTAGTATTTAACAAAGCACTCAACAATAATCCTTCATCAATATCTAACCAATATCTACTCCATAGATAAAACAGAGCATAGCAACCTTCACCCAGATCTAATGTATCTAATCATTTAGCATAAGGAATTAGATAAGATATAACAAATTCAAGCACTAAGGAATTTCACAGAGGTTATATCTAGCATCCAGATTCATGATAAGCACAAAGTATAAACATATCTATCTATCTATCTATGTCAAGCACTTAGCAGATGACACATAAGTACACCAACACATCACACAAAGCAAAGAAACATAACATATACGTGGTTCACCCCCACCATGGGGCTACGTCCACCAACTCTTCTTCTTTATTAGCTTCTTCAATCAGATACATGCACAGAGCCACAAAAACCTTACTCTGCATAGGACAGGAGATCTGCGCAGCTCGCTAGATCCTCCTTCCTTGTGTTACAACACAAATCCATTCACAGTCTATTACAACCATTTTCACATAGCTCTACAAGTCTCTCACAATATGCACAAATCATTTACAAGCCACACTTGCACTTAGAACAACATCAGATAGATGCCTCTTCTCCCCTCCTTCTTATATCACCTAGACATATATTTATACTTTACAAAATAGGCCTAAACATGGGTAAATCCATGGGCCGACATCCCATACCCGTTACAAATTCCTAAATCCCAAAAAGGACCAAAAAGGGGCCAAGATCCTGCGATCTCTGCTTCGTCTTGCGCTCTGCCTTTGACAGGCTGTCAAAGTCCAAAATGGTCAAACTTGACCAAGGATCTCTCAAAACTTGGTTGAGGGCCAACATGCCCCCAACACTCACCTGTGACTCATCCCGAGTCACTCTGATGTAGGAAGTTTTGCTTCAAAATCCTCATGCTTGGATCAAGTTGCTTCTACTTTTTGTTGTGCTACAACCTCATGTTCAACAAACTCTTGGATGACTCCATCGTTCACAGTTCCTTCCAGGCATTGTTTAGCTGTATTAACAACCTGATTTATTTATGCTCCTCAGCCTTCAACTTCTGTGAACAATTGGTAGGCATTATCTTGCACAGGTTGGAGTCTCTGAGTTACTTCCATAACTCTACTCTGAATAGCATGCTTCTGCTGCTGGGCGGTGTGTTTCTCTTGATATCTCTTCATTCTTTCCACAACTGACAGGAGCTTCAACTGTGCCTAGATCGTTTCGATTTGATACTTCGCTTCTTGGAGTTGTGACTCTAATGTTCTTAGTTCTAGACTCTCAGTGAGTTTCTCATATGTCAGGGCACTGCGATCACTCAGCTTCTTGTATTCCATAGCAAGGTCCTTTAGTCTCTCAACTGCACTCTTGGAAGTTGCTTCTCTTTGGTCCTTCACATCATATGGGGTCTCAGGCACTGCCCGTAGTTCTAAGTCTGCGATGCGTTGTTGTAGCTGCTAGATCACTTCTTCAATATGATCTAATTGCTGTGTAACTCGATCTTCTACCTTTATTTCTACGACTGTCACAGAGTGAAGTGCTCTGTTGACTACTTCCTTTACTTCGAGCTACTCGACGAACAACTGTTCTTTTCCTTGCTGTAGCTGTGCTTTTTCTTCGTCGAACTTCGCTTGGAGGTAATATTTTTCTATTCTGTAGCTCAATGTTGTTCTACAAGTACTCCTTGTACTTGCATCAAAGCCTGGGTGTCTTGTTTTGTTTCCTCTTGTGCTCGTCGAAGGCAAGCTTCGACTGTATAGACTAATCGGTGGAGTTGGGTTGGCTCGTCTCCCAACTCTGGTGTTCCCAATGGAAAAGGCATGGTGGAGACTGCATGGCTGGACTGTAGTGCCTGTTGTACCCCTCGGAGTTCAATTTCAATCCTATCATACATTGCTTCCTGCTTGGCCTCTTGTTTTTCTGCTATTTCCATCGAAGCATCGTTCAGGGCTACTATGAGGAAGTCGAAGTCGTTAGAGGTGAGGACAGTCTGCATATTGGTCACAGAGGCCTTTGATTTCTTCCAAGAAGAAGGTTTCAGAGGTGAACCCTTCCTCTTCTTTAGGGGATCAACCTCGTCTCCTTGCTTCTGTTCGAATTCTTTGTCATCTAAATCTTCGCCATCACCTCCTTGCTTTGGTGATATGGAAGCAGTCTTCACGGATGCACTGTCTAATCCTTGTACCTCTTTGGTCTTCTTTGTCCTACTTTGTCTGGGTGTATCCTACACAGTTTCTGGGATGTCAATGTCATATATCTTTGCGGGGTTGGCGGGGATAAGGAGGTTAGCAGACCATTCCTTAGTAATCTCCTTAAGGTCCTCCTCCGTCAGCTTGTAGTAGGAATGAAGTTGTTTCTTATGTTCATTAGCGCACGTTGTAATATAAATGAAATTTCGATATGCATTGAAATTCATCAAAGGCCAGAACCGATGTAGAGTGTTCGAAGTCATGCGAGGCTCAGATTGGATGGCTCTCTTTAGTTGATCGTAGTAGGTATGAAAAACAAAAATTTGGCCGCCACTGTTTGTTCATATCACTGGAATACCAAAGTGTACTGAACTTCACGACCAACGAATCAAATGGCTTGATGTCAGGGAAGGTTTCACCTTCCGACATCTCCCAGGTGATGAATGTTATAAGGATCAAAAGCCAACTAAAATGGAATTTGTAACCTTGATCTTGTGCTTTTTTGCAGTCAAGTTCCAATTGATTCACTTGGTACTTCGCCTAGTTCATCTGTAGGCCTTCTGTGCACTTCCTTGGGAGGTCGACTACAAAGCCAATGACTTGGGTAGGTTGGTTCTTTCTTACTAAATTCCCTGCAATCAACTGACAGGCGAGGTGCACTGCACCACTCTAGATAGAAGCTACCTTGTAGCCTCGCATCCCCTTCTTGACATCTCTGTAGGTGTCCTTGATCTTCTATGCTAGAGCGTGATCCATGACATTTCCTGGATACAAATCCTATGGATCAGGTCCCTGCATACTCAACCCTGCGATCCGATTGATCAGTGTCAGATCAACTATGATACGATGGTCTAGCCACAAATAGCTGCCATGGTAACAATAAAGAAACATCTTGACATAGGCATTCACCTCCTGGTGTTTTCTGAAGTGTGGGATCTTCATGACGTTCAATAGGGTGGATTGCGCGAGGTTATGGGTCCATGTATGGGGGATTATATTTTAATTCTTCCCCTTCGTTATGGTCAGGTAATTATGTGGGGAAATCATGTTATAGACTTTTTCGGTCGCCGAGGTTGAAGTCACTAAACTTCAATGCTGCAATCTTGTCTTGGTATGCTTGAACTGCGCGGATCCCCTTCGGGAGGTTCGTAGTGACCAAGGTGTACTCTAAATCTTTGGGCACACTATCTTGATTTACTGCGCCGCTCAGAGGTGGTATGTAGGTGGGTAACATAGTCGAGATCAATTTGGCATTCACTAGATCATCCTTGTGCTTGGTTCTCTTTTCATCTGATGGTCGGGATGGTCCGGCTCTGCGAGCAGTCAATGAATATGCTTGCACTGTTCTTGTGGATGAAGCCTGTACACCTACAAATAATCCTCTCTCTGACATGACTCTTTCAGTCATCAGGTCGAGGAGTACTTCTGTCACAGATTCTTCGACTGCGTTGAGCTCCTCGGACATATGCACTCGGGATTAACTAGATTGGGTTCAAATTAACTTAGACAATGCAATGGAATAGATGGAAACAATGCAATGATCACTTTTCATGATAAACTTAGTATGCAGGCTCAAATTAATGGTTAGAAAAAGTGTTCTCAGTGCATGGCACGACGTGATAAATAGGTAACTCGATAATTGGTCGCTTGCAATGGGTATGAAGCCTTCATGAATTCGGTTCTGTCTGTTATGGCACAGTCCCAACGGTCTAATGGCGAACCATAAATGCCTTTCTACCCATTTGGAGGGTCGGTCGAACGGTTATATTGTCCCCAATGACTATATGGCTTCGCCATGGTGAAGTGCCATGTGATGTTGTTTTGCTATCCCGACGAAGCACCAATTTTGCAAATTTTCCTTCTGCGAGGTTCCTTCTGGATCTTTCTGCAACTTTTCGATATTAGCTCTCGACTTACTTAGTTTTCTAGCCTTCTTTCCAGTGAGCTTCGTCTCGGTATTCCTTTTCCCATTCTGATTCTTTTCTTCTTTTGACAGAGTGACTTTGCGCTTTTGAGATTCTTTCCTAGGATTCAAGGGTAATACTTCTTTTTTATCTGGGATAGGTATTTCAGTCTTCTATGGGTCCTTTAGTGTTCTTGCAACATTGATATCTACATTGTTGTTGTTAAATAGCTGTGATCTCTTCTCATGTTCTTCAATCAAGTGTGCAATCCTTTTAGTTATAAAATCTTTTAACTCTTGCTTCTTCTGTGCTAAAGCTTCTTCTTCTTCCTTTCTTCTGGCATGATCTCTTTCAATCCAAGGTTTTCCTAGTAACATGGTAAATGGGGTGTTATCCTTAATAAATTTAATGATCTCAAAATATTCTTTTGTCGTAGTTCCATTGACATTCATAGGTATTTGAGCGATCTTCCCACATAGGGTTATCTATTTTCCTTTGAATAATTCTATTCCTCCTAGTGAAGGAACCATAGAAGGCTTCCCTAAAAGTTCCCAGGTTCTTTTTTTTCATAACATTCACCTATTTTTCCTTATCCAGAACACAGTCAACGTCAATGTCTTCTAATCTTGCTTCAATGCATTCTTTTTATTTGAAGATCTCTGATAATTTGACATGTTGGTGGTCATTAAGGGTTTCTCTCATCCGTAACAATAATTTCTCTGATTCTTTTTGGGATTCTTCCATAACCTTAGTTTTTGGATCTGCCTTAGGGTTTTCTTGGTTTAGATTCATTCTTTAAACTTTAGCAACCATTCTAGGGCAATCCAATACTTCATGGTCCATATATTTAAAACAAAGAAAACCATGTCTTTTTCCAGGGCATTCCTTAGCAAGATGTCCTGGTTTTCTGCAACTGTAACATAGGGTTAATCCTCTCTTTCTTTTAAATGATCCCCAACCTTTCCTTAGCTGCACACCGGGATCATGGTATCTATCCTGCAAAAAATTCTTTCTAGGATCCTGCATCCACTTGTTAGTCCAAATATTCTTTCTATGCATAGGTATAACATATCTTTCACTATTATTATCAGATCTACATATATCAAACCTTATTTCATCTATTAGTGCCCTACTTTTTAAGCTAGGACAAATCTTATCAAGCATGCCTAGATTCATACTTTAGAAACAAAAATTTCCACTAATCTTATCTTCAACAGAGAACAAAGATTCCATATCTAAAACTTTTTACTATTCTTACCTCTATCAGAGCACAAAGCTTGCAAATATTACCTCTTTAGTCTCACTTTTACCTTTGTCGGGGCACAAAGCTCCCAGATCTTACCTCTTTTCTCCAGATCAGACTTATTTCTTAGCACAGAGCTTCATAGATCGAGTAGAATACTGTGCACTAGAGCGACAAATCTACACACAAAGCTTTCACAATTTCAGGTTGGATCTTCACACAAAGGTTCTTCTTCCTCAATTCCCAACAATCACAGTTTCAGTCCCGACAAAGGAACCATTTGTTGGCATAGGTGCAGACCCAGGGTTCAACGCTATAACAATGCACCAACAAAACCCTAAATACCGACCCTTTCAACAACACCTGCGAAGAAGATGAAGTCTCACCCGAGGTAGAGGAAAGGGTGGTTGTAGGAATCAGATGTCTACAACCTTAGCTGGGACACAAATATGTGATCGTATTATTTAACAGAGCACTTAGCAGTAATCCTTCGTCAATATCTAACCAATATCGACTCCGTAGATAAAACAGAGCATCGCATCATTCACCCAGATCTAATGTATCTAAGAAATTAGCATAATGAATTAGATCATATCTAACAGATTCAACCACTAACCAAGTTAACAGAGGTCATATCTAGCATCTAGATTCATCATAAGTACAAAGTATAAACATATCTATCTATCTATCTATGTCAAGCACTTAGAAGATAACACATAAGTAAACCAACACATCGCACAAAGTAGAGAAACACAAAATATACGTGGTTCACGCCTACCCTGGGGCTACATCCACCAACTCTTCTTATTTATTAGATTATTCAATCAGATACAACCACATAGACACAAAAACCTTACTCCGCATAGGACATGAGATCTGCGCACCTCGCTAGATCCTCCTTCCTTGCGTTACAACATAAATCCCTTCACAATCTGTTACAACCACTTGCACTTATCTCTACAAGTCTCTCACAGTATGCACAAAGCATTTACAAGCCACACTTGCACTTAGAACAACATCACATAGATTCCTCTTCTCCCTTCCTTCTTCTATCACTTAGACATCTATTTATACTTTACAAAATAGGCCTAAACATGGGTAAATCCATGGGCCGACATCCCATACCCATTACATATTCCCAAATCCAAAAAAGGAACAAAAAGGGGTCGAGATCCTGTGATCTCTGCTTCATCTTGGTCTCCGCCTTTGATAGGTTGTCGAAGTCCAAAATGGTCAAACTTGACCAAGGATCTCTGAAAACTTGGTCGAGGGCCAACATGTGATATTGACGATTTTTGCCTGAGTGTGTAGGACACTTGACAGATTGTGGATGTCAATGGAATCAATGGACCTCCTTCGACTTCAGATTGAGTCAGGGAGTGGCTTGTAATGGTTTGAGTATTTCATTTATGCATATGTGACATATGGTTTTTTATAGTATGATTTTGTATATGGATCTTCACAATGTTTCGTTGATGGATGCAGGTTGATGAAAGCTTGTTGATATTAATCACATAAGGAGTAAAGGGGCCAGGAACACAGACCAGATATTGAGGGAGAGGCATGGAAGAATTCTTGTCCCAGCCTACTGTCACTATTGTCGTGGTTCAAATTTTAAGTTAATGATTACCTAGTTTGAGAGGCCCACAATGTTGTGAGGGAAGACTGAGACAGTCGTTGACAAAGGTCCTTATTCCTTAGAATCCCTTAGTCTCTCATAAGGTCGCCCAAATAGAGTGATGACTCCAAGGGTTGAAAAAACTACTAAACAAGTCAAAGGGGAGTGACACCCTTGGAGCATAGAGTGCGTCTTGAAGGGCACGTCCCAGAAATAAAAATTGAGTCAATGAATTTATGTGGCCTAGAAAACCTTGAGAGAATAATTAAACCTTGTAAAATCTTTAATCATTTCCGAATTTAATTAATTCATTAAGGATCCAAATTATTAATTGCAAATCCCAAGTGAAAGTTTGAGACTATTCAAAAATTAAGCCTAAGTCCAAGTTTGGTAATAAGTCCAAAAATAAATTATAAATTAAAAAGGGGGGATGAAGTAAAACAAGTTAATAATTAAAATGGGGTGAATTATATTTAAAGATTGACATAATACATAGGTGTGCAAGAAAATGTAAGAATGCATTTTTAAAATAAGAAAGAAATAAATATGAAAGAATGTGTATGCATAGAAAGGTATCAAGAGTCTAGTTAACACTAGTCTAACTAGTGAAGAATCCTATTTTAACTCAATTCAAAATTAGTAAGGCATCAATCATTAAATGGGAATATGGAGAATAAAGAGAAAAATAAGAGTGATTTAAGGAGAGCTTTTAGGAAAGGCGAGGGAAATTGAATTTAATTAAAATAAATTTTGGAATTACTTGTGCAACTTGGGGAAAGGGTCACAAGTGTAAGGGGGAAATAATTCTAATTTACCTAATTAAAAAGTGAATTAATTATGCAAATGGGGATGTTTCATTTATGAAATTGCTATAAAGAAAATGGTAAACTAGGGAAATGGATCACATGGGTTATTGGTAAAGTTATGTTGTCGAATCATTTTGACTGGTTTTACTTGTGAGAGTTGGGATACCCATCTTGAGAGAGAGTGGTGGCTCTACCTTGCGAGGAAATCTAGGAGACATAGGATTATGGTTTTGTGTGTCTGTCCCCTTTGTTTCTTGGGGGGATAAGGGGGGATAAAAGTACCCCTAACATTAAATGGGAGGTACCACTGAAGTCTCAACGATTAGCAAGTGGGAGGTCAGAAGGAGCGCCTTAGTGGAAGAGCATCTCACCTACGTTGTCTTCTGTTACTATATTCTTATCTGAGTTGTATTTCTAGTTGTGTTAATATTTTATTTGCCATATAGAGTTTTTTAAATTCACCATTCACTGTGATTGTAATTCTAATATCGATTCGTCATGATATTTGATGGGTTTTACTGTAATTTAGAAATTGGAATTCTAGTTTTCTGGCATTTAAATTCTAAAGAAAGTATTGGATTTATTTGAAAAATGGGTCGTAATTTCCATCGAAGTGTTGAAATTTGAATATCCAACCAAGTTCTTGGTAAATTGTAATAATTTTAGGTAGTAATAAGCCTTCCCTTATGACTATATTGAATCAACGGATGCCCAACGAACTACCAACCCCATAAAGGATAGAATGTGAAGGTGCAATGGGTTGGCGGGAGTCTCAAAGTAAATGTACAGGTTGGATTAAGATCTGATCCGTTTCCTCGATGTACCCTTGGCCAAAGGAATTTTTATTTTCATTAATATCTTATTTGTATGGTTGCGATTGATCATTGCCTTGGGGTGAGTGCTTATCGAAATTTTATTAAAATTTTGGGGAAAGTCATGTTTGGTGCAATCCTTGGTTTCTTTTCTGAATTTAACTTTGTTGTCAATAGAAACCATTTAGTTGTTTAGTATCAATCCCTTCCTGTAGAAAATGTTATTCTGAGTTTATTCTTCAAGTGATTTTATTCGAGCTCTCTCAGGAGTCGTGAAATTTCTTCCAACGCTAAAAGGAACAGTTCATGTAGGGAACTTTACTCAGAGACTATTCTTAAAGAGATTATTTGAGCTCTCTCACTAGATCGAAATTTCCTCCAAATCTTAGAGGAACACTTACTCTAGCGAAGCTTACTCAGAGATTATTCTTAAAGAGATTATTTGAGCTCTCTCATTAGAGCAAAATTTCCTCTAGCACTTAGGCGAACACTTCCTCTAGCGATCTTCCTCAAATGGGTCCGAAGTAGAAATCTCATTGTTCCCTTTTTAAAATTTGTTTTAGCATTTTTTAAATTGTTGTTATTTCTTTGATTCCCTGCCAATTGGAGCTCTTCATTGTCCTTCTCCTTTCTGCAGTCCCTTGATGGTGGAAATCTACCTTGATATACACAGTGTTGGGCGTGAGCCCCATCTCCTCCCCCACGAGATGCCTAGAAGGATGGGTGTGCTATATTAGATCCTCCCTTAGTGTCTAACTAAGGATTTGGGGCACGCTAAGGATCACGAAATGCCCACGTTCCTTGACCCTTCCTATAAAATTTCACTTAAATAAAAGTGATGCCTAAATTTAAAAGAACAATGCCTTAAGTTTATGAATTTTTGCTTGTGTTTTTCCTCGGGGTACTCCCTTTTCACCTTATGTGTGGGCGTTGCCTTGCGACTGTTGCGCAAGGATCATTCCTTCCCTTAAAATAAAAAAACAACTTATTAATCGATAATTCATGTGTATCTTCACCATGTTGTGGGATGCATTTTCAATTCTCTCTTGAGTGTGTAGGGGAAATGCTTGGAGTTCGATTTCTTTCAAAGGAGGGTTAATATCCTTCTACTCCAAATTGGATCGCCATAAAATTCACTTCCAATTTAACACCTTGTTGGATGGATTAAACCTTATAACCGTTAAGGAATGTGTAGGTAGCGTTGAAACCCTTTCTCTACACTTAAAAAGTTGATCTTCCTAGAGTCCCAAAAATCAAATTTTAGTTTAATAGTTGAAACCCTTTGTTGTTTCAACAAGACTAGTTCTCCTTATTCTTAACTGGATTGTAGTTATCATTGAAGCCCTAGCATATGGTTAATAAGTTGTATCTCCCTTATTCCCTTATATGAAATTGTAATTTGATTGATTTCTTTATTTTTACTATAGGGTGTTTTAAATTTCTTATATGAATTTACAAGCCAACTTGAGACCTTATTGATATGTTTAAGTAAGGATGATTTTTCTTTATTCCCTCAATGGATATACAAGAGGTTGACTTCTATTCAATTTATTTATTGACCTCCTTATGGCACCTTGAATGAATGTAATTGGTTAATGAAGTCTTAATGTGTTTCTTACGGCACCTTGAATGGATGGATGGTGACTAACAAGATTGTGCCTCCCCCCTCCCTTCACCCCTATGCCAACCCCATCCCCCTCCCCTCCCTCCAATTCTGCACCCAAATCATCTCCCCCATCCCCAACCCCCTATCCTCCATGTAACACGTTGGTTTTGATACCTCTGAACTAGAATGTATTTTGTAAATATGACTTAGGCTAGTGAGCCACTAAATTTGAAAGGGTTGGGGTGCCTATAAATGCAATACTTAAATATATATTAATAAAAATACATCGTTGGCTGCGATAGGAACTAGGAAAAGAGGCAGGGGGATATGATTCCAAGAGAGAGGGGGCTGAGGTGCTAACTCCTTTTTTAAATCATTTATGTTACCCACGTTAGGTGAGGGGGCACATGAGTCTCTTGGGGAGAAAATGTTACCTCTTGGGGTGTGTGAGTCTCCTGGGGATACCATTTCCTTACTATCTAAACCATCCTAATGGTTGTTTGGGGTTGGTACATTCATTTGTTGTTCATGGTTGTTTACTCCTTGGTTCATTATTGTTGATCATGGTTCCCTATTTTTTCCTCAGTATTGTTTATTTGTGTGCTCCTCGTCTGAGAATGGAAACGGATGGTTGGAGGCTCGTATGATTTAAATATTGCTTTAAGAATTTATTGATCATTCTAGGAGGGAATGGATTCATGTGTGCATGATGTTGATGGCATTTCTTAAAGAACTATCCACAACTGAGAATTCTTGGAGTTTCCAACATTGACATTTCCTTACTAGTAGAACTAGAGCCTTGGAAAGTAATTGGAACAACCAAAGGGATGGAATGGAAGAGAAAGGGGTTCATTTATTTGGGTTGTGTAGGCATAAGGGGAAGAGAGATGGAAATTGGAAATTTTATGTGGCTGGAAAATATAAGAGCATGTTAGCTAAATTTTATGTGTTTACATTTGGCCTAGGACCCATCCTTGTGGATTCGTAGCCCTAACTTAGGGGTGACCTGCTGTTGAGATTTAGAACAACAACATATACGGTTGGTTAGGATGTTCTTGGTCTACAACCATTTGGTGAAATATTTAATTAAAGATAAGTTCTCTCTTTGTTTTTTGTGTAATTTATATTTTTTTGTGTAAATTTATCTTTGAGATGTATTTTCGTGTGCATGCTTATTGATTATTGTTGTTCATGGAAGATTGATCATTTCTTGGATGTTTGAGCATGAATATTGTTAATTTCATGTGTTGAATCCATGTTTCATGATTTAAAGAATGGAATAGAATTAAACTCAGTCCAATATGTAAATCTGAATTAAATATTGGTATCAGATCTTCAACAGGGAAGAAATTCCTTGGTTTGATGATCTGGGTATTTCACCAGGGGTATCAGAGAAGAGTATTTAATTTTTATTGTATTGATTAAGTCTCAAAGTGCTATCAGAACATTCTAGAAGGAGATTTTGAGGTAGTGTGACCCAACCTATTTGTGGATGGGTATGTCAAATATTTGTATCAAAGCTATAGGTTACAATGTCGGGCCTTCAAGGGCTTGCTATACAACATAAGTGGTTTGGATTAGTTTCCTTTTGGGATGAAAGTTAACTACTATGGATATCCATAAAGCCGACCCAAGACACTTTTGCTTCCATTCTTTGTGCATGTAGTAGTTAATGTCTCTTGGAATGGTTAACTGGTTTATAATATCATAAAAGGAGACTACGTTGGTTTGGAGAAACTACTCGATGTTTCAATCTTAGAGTAGGGATGATCCTTAGGAGTTTAATAATTGGTTTACACTTTAGCTGATGAATATGAGGTTGTTGAGGGAAATAGTTATATTACTACTTGTGTTAAAGGTTTGAGAATAGAGGAAGAGCACGATGAGTTTAACAATGTGCCTGATCGAGATTCCATCGCATGGACGAGAATGATAACTAGAATTTTTTGAATGAATTAAATAATTTCCATGGGACAACATCAAAGGACAGATTCTTGTTGTTAAAAAATATTTTTTGGGCCCTAAATACCATGTAAAATATAACCTCCATGGCCATAGAATTCCAACAAACTCTCCCCTTCACAATATGAGCATTGGAATCGACAAATTTTCATTTTGAAAAATCAACGCTCAGTGTCTATCAATCCTCCACGTGTGTTCTCCATTGTCAATATACAATGTAAAATTACCTTTATTTATCCCACATGCATGCGGAGGGGTGTCAGATGATTTTTTTATAAGAAAAATGGAAAGTTATGCTACTTGTGTATGAAAAAGAAGCCACAAAACCATGCATAGTCGCATGCAATGTCAACTTTTGTCCTGATGGGTCAGTGACTTTACTAACATCGGGTCATCCATTTTTGGATGGATGCTTACATGGGGAGCCTAGTGGATCGATTGGAAGATGGCCCAATGGGATGATGGATCGAACCGAGGTGTATTTTATGGGAGCCAAATAAAGTTTTGCATGGGGAAATCTGTAGCTTGGTATCCTAGCTAGTTGGTGACCCAACCAGAGTCGATTAGGAAGTTAGTTGTAATTTTCTGTGTGGGGAGATCGATGGTCCAGAGTTCTGATCAGTAGTGGACCAGACCAGAATAGTATAGAAGAAGATTGTATAGAAGCATATGCGGTTGCCTGGTGCCCCAATGGGCTTGTGGACAAGATCATAACTAGCAGAGGATCGAAAATTGTTGCACGAAGTGGCTCAGTGCCCCGGGGGGGGGCAATCTGGTGAGCCAGTGGCCCAGTGGATTGGACTGGAAGCACTTCAATGCAAGTAGGAGGGAATAGTATTCCATAGTGATCGATGGGCCAGTGTGATGTTTCCATTTCTACATCAGTGTCATGTCAATATCGTGTCATCTACCATGTCAGAGCCACATCAATACCATGTCAAGAGACAGAGACCAGGTGCCATTTAGTTAACCAATGGGAAGTGGATAGGTGTCAACACTAGGTCGAAGGATAAAGGAATGGGCCATACATTCCCTCTAACACAGGTTTATACCCAAGCCTCCAGATCTACGGGGAAGAGATATCTAGGCCATTCATTTGTTAGTGAAATCTTAGGATAGTTTCACAACACTAGAGAATGAGACCACCGAGCAAGTGCATATCTATTGCAAGGGCCTTGGCGAAGCGTGTGGGTCAGAGTGTCGATTGAGGAGAGTTTCTCAGTGAGTTGAGGCCTCAATTGGGATATGGTTTTCAGGACCAAACAACTAGATAACTGACAACGAGGAGTACCTTTAGGTGTGTTCGGTGTAGGGATCCACTAGATCCCAGTGCTTGGTTGGAGACTTGTCGCATCGAAGGAATTGCATGTCCCAACACATCAATTGACCAATAAAAAATAGGTCCATGTGTACACCAATGGATCGGTGATGTCATTCAATACATGTGGAGTGGGTCCATGCGGAGGCTACGCTGGATAGAAAGACTTCAACAAAAAGGAGGAAATTCCTACAAACCTCAAATGGGAATAGTTTTTTTCTCTAAGCTTATAATTAAGCAAAAAAAACCATTGGAAATATATCAAAGAGAAGAAATGGTTTATTATATCACAATTGGATTTAGAGAGGTGATTGAGAAAGATGTTTTGAGAAAAAAAGAAATGAATATTTATGTAAAAGGAAAAAGTTGTAGATTCCATATTGTTACAAAATTTTACTGGAGCAATAGATTGTGAATATGAAAGTTGTTGAGTTCACAATTATGATTAATCTGTGCCAAACATAAAATAAATCTTTGTTCCTTGCATATTTTCTTCTACAGTTGACTGAATATAGCTAATGAGATTTATTGTACCTTTAAAAACAGGTGCAAAAAGATTGAACTTTTTGATTTCACAGAGACATAAATTCCATATCAGAGATCAGATTGAGGCAAAGGAATAGTCATTGGAAATCTACTGAGGAGGGGAAGACATATGCCCACCCATAATTTGTGCTTGGAAGCTCATTTTTCTTAGAAAATTGGAGAAGGCCTCTAGTGGCTTCTAGGTGCATCATCTCCAGGTGTCAATGATACAGTTTTGAAGTAGTACCTCCACCTTTTGTTATTAGAGTGGTGGAGTGGAATCATGGTATGAGTATAATAATTTTAGGGGTGAAATAGTTCATTATTTGCAAATTTATTTTAAAAAGAATATGTAATAAGACTTCAGGAATGAGAAAAAGAATCCAATAGTCTTGAGTACAACCAAGAACAACAAAAGGAGTTGTACATGATGAAATAAGTGGTGCAAATTTCTATGAAATGGACGTTGAATATCCATATATAATGCATGAAGATAGAGAACTTGGGAACTCATGGGAATGCTAAGGATTCTTTTCTTAGTATAGATAGATATGTAGTAGTACATGTGAAGATGTTTAAGAGTATATATAATATGTTGTAGACTAGGAGTATTATATTTTTATTTATATGAGTATTAGAGTGCTAATGGTGGCTATTGTTCCAACATCGGGGAAGTTAGTGTATTCCTGAAAATATTGATGGTGTTGCATACGGATCCCATCCATATGAAGGAACAACTAGAAGATAAATGTGGAATAAGAAGTTGGTGAAGGAGGAATAATAGCTCTTATTGATACCAACAAATCAGGTAGCATCAAACCAATTAAATGGAAGTTATATAAGTATGAATTTGATGTATTATACGAAAGGGAATTTAGGTAAGAATTTATTCGCTCAGAATTTAACATTTAAAGTGATTTTATTATGTGTTTTCAATCCATTTATTGGAATGACTTACCATATTATATGGTTAAGGATGAAGGAATGTGATACTTATAACAATCATTAACTTATAACACATTCATACTACATAACAACATGTAGGAATGTGTTGGTTATGACTAACAATCAAAGAAAATAATGAGGTATAAACATGTTGTAGAAATAAATTCCAATGAAGTTAGTTTTGTGCAAGGACATGACATGATTTGATATGGGAAGGCTATCATTCCACCCAAGTATCCTATATTCTTCCTACTTACAATTGATGTTTGGACTGCAACCTTTTTTCCAACACTAAAGAGAAATAAAGAACTATATTTTGGTGTTGTGTTTCAGTTGAAAAGGAGGGTGGCCAAGTAGTTAGGAAAGAAATAGGAAGTGTGTGGATGATGTGTCGATGCATTTTCCAAACCTTATAATTCAACATGGTTCCATGCATGCCTTGTACATTATGAAATCAATGCATATGTGCATTGAATAGATATGCATGTGTAAGTTGTAAAAGTGTGCAAGTGCTAGGGTTGCATAGATGCATGCTGAGATAGAATTGTTTTTATTTAAAAGAAATAAACATTGTGTTTGGGTGATTGCGTGCACATGTTATATTGCATAGTAATGAATGTGCTAACAATTGAAATGATGTGGTTATTTATAACTCTTGAATTTGAGAACGTTTCTAGACTTGTTAGATATTGAACAAGAAATTCATAGTTTAAAATAGTCACATAATTATGGATTACAAAAAAGCTCTGCCAAGAACAGAGTAATGAAGATATTAATGGATAAGAGTAATGAAAATATTAGTTGATAATAAATATGTAGAGAATGATGGGTTCATTTTAGTTAATTGTTTGATTAATGGAAGTGATTGAATTATTGATGTAAGCAATTATGAGATTACTTTGTGAGTTTTTGTAATTGTTTCCATGAAAATATGCATTGTACATGAGACACTGACAATTTGTTGGGTTGAGTGAAGGTTGAGAAAATTGCAGGGAAAATGGCCTTGGATATGGGAAGGATGTAAGCCCATAAAGAAGACCAATTCATGTTGTTGCAAGAGCCAAACATTATGAGTAGAAACCTCATGCCTACGAAATTTTATTTTTCTATATAAAACAGTTTTTGAAACTATAATTTAAAATTACTTACAATCTATTTGGCTATGTGGAAATTGAGGAAACTGCATCGAGAATGGTATTGGATATTTAAGGAATGTAAGTCCATAAACATGACCAATTCATGTTTCTACAAGAGCCAAACGAATTATGAGAAAGAATCTCATGCTTGGGAGATTATGTTTTCCAGTGTAAAATATATTTGACATTAATGACTGAAAATTTGTTATGATGATATCTCATTATAATTGTATGTGTGTAATACATATGAGATTGTTGGCTACTAAAGATGGAATCTAGGAAAGAAGAGAATGAGAGGTAAATCAATCTCAATGACAAATGCATGGAACAAAGAAAGTTCATTGGAGTTATTGTAGCTGGAATTCTTGGGGCTGCAACTTTGAAACATCCTCGCCAAGTTCATTGCAGCCCTAAACATAAGTGGTATAGCTTAAAAGATTGCAGGTCAAAGAAGGGGGTACACTCGGGTTTTGTAGGCTCGCGGGGAAGGAGAGCTTACTGGTTGGAACTACTGTCGAAAATATAAATTTTGAAGATCATTGTACATGTTTTGGAACGAAGTGGCTATGTATGCATGTTTTTAGGCCGAGGTGCCTATGTATATGATCATTAGATGGACTGTTTGTGCACATTAAAGTCCAAAGAGAGTAGATTTGTTATATTAAGAACACTGAGGACAATGAAAAAAAATAAGGGGAAGGGGATGTAACACCTCAGTTTGGATCCCTATGAAGTAGAATTCATTTTGTAAATATGACTTAGGATGGTGAGCCAACAATTTTGAAAGGGATGGAGTTATTAGAGATGTAATACTTCAATATATATTAATAAAAACATATCGCTAGATATGAGATGAACAATGATAGGACATAGGAGGCCATGATTCCACGAGAGAGGGGACTGAGGGGTTATCTCCTTTTTAAAATAATTTATTTTACCCACGTTGGGTGAGGGGGAGTGTGAGTCTCTTCTGGAGACAACATTGTGTCTTGGGGCGCACAAGTCTCTTAGGGAGGCCACATCCTTGCTATTTAAACCTCACCTTGTTTTGTTTTGGGTGGCACATTCATTTGTTCATGGTTTTTCACTCCTTGGTTCGTTCTTGTTGATCATAGTTGCCTATGTTTTCCTCATTATTGTTGATTCATGCGCTCTTGGTCTAAGCATGGAAATGAGTGGTTCGAGGAGGAGTTCCATTGCTATATGGATGTAAGAAGTTACTAATCATTCAAGGAGGAAATAGATTCCTATGTTGATGTGTAAAAATATTTTTTATTAGTAGTTTACTTCATGATTTCTATTAATATTAACATCTAGTAATTTTAATAATTCAATTAGTACCAGTACATATAGATTTATTTTCATGATTGGAGTCGAAGCAACAAAAGGAGTCGAAGCAAGATTACTTTCTCAATCAAGAAGATATTACGGGAAGATTTAAGGACCCAATTTGTTCCTCCGTAACCAATGATAAATTGTATTTTATGTTGAGTTTCTTTTAAATACTGTTATACCTATCATTTTGGTTTAAACTTTGTTTATCTTCTGTTCTAACATTATGTGGAACCTCCAATGGCTATGGTTGTTTTTCAGTAAGGGTAAGTAGTATTTCATTTGTCCAATTGATTATAATTATGAATTTTGAATATTAGTGGATTTATAAAATGTTTACATTAAATTATTTGTTTTGTTTAAATTGATAATGTATATTAGTTTAGTTTTTATGGATCTTACTGTTAGATATGCATTGAGACACATGGTTTTTGATCTCCATATTAACTCTTATATTCAAAACAATAAACAAAATAATTCACCAAGTAATTGGACATGAGTAGTTAAAAATCAAAATAATAAACAAAAGAATTTACCGTATTGGACATGAGTAGTTAAAAAATATGTTAAAGAGATATTCTTTCACATTAAATATTTTTTTCCAATAATGATTTTTTTACAAGTTTATCTTCCTATATTATATACTATATTATTATCTAGTTATTATATACTATATTATTACCTAGTTATGAATATTTGTTTAAATAGTATTTCAAAAGAAACTACACAAACCAGTTTCAAATATATTACTCATTTTTTAATTTGTTATGTATTTTACCTTATGATCAATCACAAAGAAATTCACCAAAATCAGCCTCCTGTAAAGAGGTAGAGACCAACATTTAATTTGTGTCTGGACCAACATTTACAATCTGCAACAACATGGGGAACACAAAACAGATGGATCGTTGCTTGCACACTTTTCCCTGGTGAATGCAATATTATGATAGGTTCTTGGGCCAAAGAAGATGAAAAGAAACATGAATTTCCCGAGTTGTTTCCTTTGTGGCCTGACGGGAACCTCAGATCACGATCAAATAGTTACTAAACGCCATCAAGTTTCGCTAGTCGTGTTGGCAAACAATATTTGGGGGGAAAAGTGGTGAATGGCTCCTTCTCTGTACCGGCACAGATACTGCCCGATTGCTTCTCTCAAAGACTTTGATCTTTAGAATTGTGTCCATACATATATACTTTGTGGTTTCATTTTTCTCTTATCCAATAGAAATGTAAAGTTAACTCATGTTCATTAGACGTCATTTTTCTGGTGGTATCATTTTTCTCTTATCCATTCGTAAACCGTTATGGATGTCATGCTTGGAAGTGGATGTTAATCATTATCATTAAAAATTTTATTAATGTTTTTTAATATATTAATATATTTTATAATATCAATATTTTTAATACTTTAATACTTTAATATTAATATTTTATAATACTTTAATATTAATGTATTAAATCACCATAGATTCATGGCAACCCTAGATCTATCAAGAGCTGAGAGGGACCAATCTTCGGCCGTATCCCTCTAGGCCTTTGATAGATCCTAGATTAAGATGAATCTATACCTGTGTTATTGCATCTATAGAAGCAAAGTGCTTTACATTCCATTATGGAGAAATGTCGAAGGATAAATATGATGAATAGTTAGATGACTCGATTAAAAATAATAATAATAGTAATAATAATAATTATAAGAGTAAACCTAACTTATTGCATGAGTGAAGTGCTTTAAAACTCATAATTAAAAATAATAATAATTATTATAAAAATAAAATTGGAGATGTTATTGGAGTCCATTATAAAGGAAATGTTGAGACTTAAATATGATGAATAGTTAGATTAAAACAAAACAACAATAATAAATAAAACCTACTTAATTAAAAAAAACAACAATAATAAAAACAATGAAATCAAATATAACAAAAATTACACTTTAAAATATCAAACCCCAATTAAATTACACTTGAATCTAAGTTGATTAGTAAACCATCCTTGAATCTGAAGGGCAAAAATGTGTATATCTATCCTCTTAGGTACCTAAGGAAGTCTTACATTTATTTGACAAGTTCCTCAGTCTTTAATACTTATTAAGGAAATTGAAACTAATTAAAAATTAAGGCCCATTTAAGGTAAAACTTTATTAAGTATTTGGACCAATTGATGGCATAAATAATCTTGCCCCTTTTTTTCATTATTTTTGTGTTCTAACAATAAATACAATAAAATCGAGTCTTACCAAAGTCTGTCTCCGTGGCTTTCTATGTAAGAGAGAGCTCGTTTAAAAATGGAGCGATTCCCACTTTTGAGTCCCGGATTTATCTGATCTGGGAAGCATAGAAAATCGTTTTTCTTACTATACACGCAATCATCTTCGTCTGATTTTTAATATTTTAATATTATATTTTATAATATTATTATTTTATAATAATTTAATATTAATATATTAAATCATCATAAATTTATGGTAATCCTGGATCAATTAAGAGTTGAGAGGAACCTCTCGTGTATTTATACGGGTTATTGTATCGATAGAAACAAAGTGCTTTACATTCTATTATGGAAAAGATATTGAGGGATAAATATGATGAGTAGTTAGATGTTTCAATTAAAAAAAATAATAATAGCAATAATAATAATTATAAAAGTAAATCTACAATTATTACATCTATAACATTGAAGTTCTTTACAACCCATAATTAAAAATAATAATTATTATAATTAAAAATCATCTTTTTGTTTCCCTTGTGTCTTACAATCCATTATTAAAAATAATAATTATTATAATTAAAAATCATCTTTTTGTTTCCCTCGTGCTAGGAATTTTTTTTTTCTTTTCAAATTGCCTCGTCAGTTTCTTGCTTAAATCTTGTTATATATTTCCCGCTTAAATCTTGTTATATATTTCTGCTGAGAGTTTTGTAATCTTTCTTTTTCTTTTCAAATTGCCTCGTCAGTTTCCTGCTTATATCTTGTTATATATTTCCCGCTTAAATCTTGTTATATATTTCCGCTGAGAGTTTTGCAATCTGTGCATTCAGAACTTAGATTCTGCATGCAGGCCCTTTGATTTCGTTCATTCAGGCTTGCCTGCATATAGGATATGAATCCAAATTCAGCGCAGCAGGACGAGTCTGTTTTTCATACTGCAGATTCTGCACAGTCAAGAGTTTCCATGAAAAAGAAAGAAGAAACTGCATATCCCCGTTGGAAATGCACCAAAAGGCAGAAAGAGATTTTGAAACTGTTGTTCGAAGTTGGTGAGCGTAATCCTAATCGTACTCGCACGAAGCAAATTACGAAGTTACTCAAACTTCACGGGAACAAAGAAGAAAATAATGTATTCTATTGGTTTCAGAAATCTCACTCATGCAAGAAGCGGGAACAACAAAAGAATTGGGTGCACGTGTTGTCTCTCAATCAAAATGAAATTGGGGGAAGCTCTGAGGCCCCGATATGTTCCTCTCGATCCAATGGTAAAATGTAATTTGATTCGCTTTGATTTTGAATATTCTTAATAGTTTTAATAACGATTTCTTATTTTGTACCTCTTTCTATCTTCAGCCTCTCGCATGATCTTGGAACCCTCAATTGGTTTGTCACAGTTTTCATTACAGGTAAGAAGTTTTTTTTATTGGTAGTTTACTTTAGTAATTTTAATAATTCAATTATTACTTGTATTAGTACCTGTATAGATTTATTTTCATGATTGGATTAGTACCTGTAGTTGAAGGAATAAAAAAATACTGAAAATAGTGTTTACAAGATCTATTGTTAAGATGGGTTTGGCGTTTTCTTATGTTAAGTTGTTTTTGACATTTTATTTCATGTAATAATCTTAGGTTGAACCCCATGTAAAAATATATAGTTTAGATTGGTGAATTAGAATATAGTTTAGATTGGTGAGCTAGGATATTTTGGGCGAGATTGTCTTGGATATATGTTTTGGGCTAGAGTAGGCACATCAGTGATGAACTAGGATATTTTGAGTAAGAGTACTTGTGTATATACGAACACTGAGCTTAGCATTGTCAATTGTAAAGCCACTTGATATATATTAATAAAATATATCACTGGTGCAGATCAAGTCAAATGAAAGAGTATTAAGGGCTTGGACTCCACAAGAGGGAAAGGGGGCTAGGACTTGAGAAAATGGACAAAGTCAAAGGAGCTTCCCCAAGGAATATAATAATATATTCCTAAATTCATAAGTCCTTATGTAATAATGTTATCCTAAGTTCTTGAGTAGTAGAACAAATTACCAAGTGGGGGGACAAAGTAGTTTTTGGAGAGCCATGTGTAAAATATTTCAGATGCATTCTAGTATTCGGTGGGAGGGGAAAGGAAGAAGTCAATGTAAATTTGAAGCATTGAAACCATGTAATTGGTGAGTTGTTTTTGAAGAAACAGAATGTGAAGCTTGTAAAACATTTTCTTTGAGTGAGAGATTTGTGGGAATTGGTTTCCTTGTGTGATGGAGTTTCCTGAGTTGTGTGCTCCTAGACCTTAGCTTGGCTTAGGTAGCTTTTTCTAACTTGGGGTGACCTCTTGTCCATAGTGAATCAAGAGAATATATGGTTAGGATGAGAAGATAAGTGTTCTTGTATATCTTTAGAGCTTGGGGTGAATTCTTGTCAGAGTGAATCAATAGAATATATGGTTAGGATGAAAAGATAAGTGTTCTTGTATATCTTTATGATGATTACTCTCTGATTATTTATGTTAATTTTGTTATTCTATAATTATCTATAATTATGCATGAATTGTATGCTCTTTGGAATGCATGAGTTTTCATATGCAGAGCATGATAATTAATTAATGAAACAAACATTCAATGCTAGGTTAGATTTTCAATGAAATATGCCAGGTCTATCATTAAAAAAAATGTCTACCATATTTTCAATTAATTTGTTACTAAACAACCTTTACTTTTTGCTAAGAATCATGCTCTCAAGAACAATCGTGCTCTCAAGAAGCAACAGAAGCAGAAGCAAAAAAATCGTGCTCTTAAGAAGCAATAGAAGCAACAAAAGGAGTCGAAGCAAGATTACTTTCTCAATCAAGAAGATATTGCGGGAAGATTTAAGGACCCAATCTGTTCTCTCGTAACCAATGGTAAATTGTATTTTATGTTGAGTTTCGTTTGAATATTGTTATATCTTTCATTTTGGTTTTTAATTTTGAAACTTTGCTTTGTCTATCTTCATGTTTATTATTGTTATACTTTCTTTTGAATATTATTATATTTTTCATTTTGAAACTTTTTCGATCTATCTTTAGGTTCTAATATTATGTGGGAACATGCAATGGCTATGGCTGTTTTTTCAGAAGGGTAAGAAGTATTTCATTTGTACAATTGATTATAATTATGAATTTTAAATATTAATGGATTTATAAAATCTTTACACGAATTTATTTGTTTTGTTTAAATTTATAAGGTATATTAAATTAGAAAGTTTTTTATGAATTTCAAAATGGTACATAAACTTAAAAGTCAATAATAAATGTTATTAGTTTCTTTTATGACTATTTTATCTTAGTTTCTTTTACGACTTTATATACTTGTGGTTATGGATCATACTGGTAGGTGTGCATTGATACACATGGTTACTGATCTCCATATTAACTCTTATATTTAAAAGAATAAACAAAAAAAAACTTTACCAAGAAATTGGACTTGAGGAGTTAAAAAATATGTTAAAGAGATATTCTTTCACATTAATTTTTTTTTTTTCAATAATTGTTTTTTTACAAGTTATCTTCCTATGTTATTAACAAGTTATGAATATTTATTTAAATAGTATTTAAAAAGAAACAAAACAACCAAGTTTCAAATATATTGCTCATTTTTTAATTTGTGTTGTATTTTACCTTATGATCAGTCACACATAAATTCACCAGAATCAAAATCAGAAACCGCGCTGCAATCTGCTTGGAATGACACTGTATGTGAAGCCGTTTGTGCCGTCCGTTTCAACAACGACATGGGGAATAAAGTTGTTAAAAGGGATGGATCGCTGCGTCCTTTTATGATAGGTTCTCGGGTCGAAGACGATGAAAAGAAACATGAATTGCTCGAGCTGTTTCCTTTGCGGCCCGAAGAAGATGAAAAGAAACACCAATTGCTCGAGTTGTTTCCTTTGCGGTCCAGTGGGAACCTTAGATCACGATCAAATATTTACGAAACGCCATCAAGTTTCACCAACCAACATTATTGGGAGGAAAAGTGGTGAATGGCTCCTTCTCTGTACCGGCTTAAAGGCTCTGATCTTTAGAATTATTTCCACACATATATACCTGGTGGTATCATTTTTCTCTAGACATCATTTTTCTCTTGTCGAAATCTAAAGTTAATGCAAATGCAAATGCAAGGATACGTGTAATTTGTCTTATGTGAATGCAAATGCAAGGATACGTGTAATTTGTCTTATGTGAATGCAAATGCAAGGATACGTGTAATTTGTCTTACGTGTTTATTACGTGTAATACAAGGATACGTGTAATTTTTCTAACACTCAAAACAATTATGGTTTTCATAATGAAAATGCAAGGATACTTAGATCTCGGTGTTTGTTTATGTTTATTAACGAACGCGTTGGTGTACTTTTAATATATAAGTTATAAGCAAACAATATTTCCTCTCTATTCAAAAAAATTATCTTTCTTTTTTTAATAAATAAATAATCTTAATCTTACTTGCAAATATCATATATGTGTTCTTCTTTTCTTTCTCTTTCTTTTTTATTTTAATGACATTAATCTACATGGTTTACTATGCAAACAGGTTTTTCTTTTTTATTTTAATGACAATAATCTACCTGGTTTACTATGCAAAAAGGTTATATGAGTAATTAATCAAGATTATCTTTTTATAAACAAATATTCTTACTTAGAAGTAACATATAAATATACATACATTATCATAATAAATAATAAACTTTCACATAGATATTAACCTACAATCATTTCTATGTTTTTCTTGTTCTTTCACAAAATATAAGATATACTATTGGAATTCCAATGTTTATTACTATGAACACTTAAAATAATAAATACTTCCTCCCAAGTAGCCTTCTTGGGACTAAAGTTCCTCCAGTTCACTATAACCTGAGTGATGGAGCCATTCCACAACATAATTTCCTTCTTATCAAAAACACAGAGCACTTCCACCTGAAACTCTCCTTCGGGTTCCACCTTGAACCACATTCCAATAAAAAAGAACAATCATTAAAACAATCATCTTTAGGAATTTTTTTTTTTTTTTTTTTTAATGCAATAATTCTAAAAATGAAATTTTTTATAAACACTAATTAATCATTACTTAAGATCTTTAGAAATTAAATATTTATAATAAAAATAATTTGAAAAAAATATTAAAATACTCCCATTAAAAAATACAACTTTTTATAATCCTTTTAAATAATAAACAACATAAATATTTAAAATGTATTGATTTATCCAATAATATAATAAACCTAAGAACTAATTATAAAATAATAATTTGAAAGATTAAAATTAAAACATTATAAAAAAATAAGGAAACCAAATTAATTAAAGAATAATTAGGGTTTCTCCATGTTGATATTGAATCTCTCCTCTATCCATTTAGTATTTATAGGAAGTGTCTCTCTTAAATCATTACCCATGCCTCTTGTCTTGAAGATGGATCCTAATATGGATTTGAAACATCGACAATCCATCAACGAAACTGTGGTTTTTCCGAATTTAACTAAAAACCCTCACCACAAAAATCTTATTGAACATGAGTTATATCATCTACATTCTTCTTTAATAATGAAACATGAAATACATTATGAACTTTTAAACTAGATGGAAGCGCAAGTTGGTAGGCCACTTGCCCTACCCTCACGAGCACTTTAAATGGCCTACAAAACATTGGCGCTAACTTGGTATTTTCCCCCAATTTTAGTGCACTCCTCTTGGGTATGACTTTAAGATAAACATGATCTCCAATATTATATTTTGCATGTGCATCTTTTCAAATTTGCAAATCTCTTTTATGTGTCCTAGGAAACTTTCAAGTTTTCTTTTTCTTTTTGTACAATTATTTCAATTTATTTTAACATATTTGGGCCCAAGATAATCATGTCAATTGGGTTGTCCCAACTAGTAGATGTTTGGCACTTTCTGTCATAAATTGCCTCAAAGGGACTAATGTTTAAAGAAGTATGATAACCATTATTGTATGCAAACTCAATCAAGTGGAGATACTCTTCCCACTTTGTGTGACAATGCATCACATACATCTATAACATATTCTTTAATATTTGGTTGACCCTTTTAGTCTAACCGTCAGTTTGAGGATTTTAAGTGGCACTAAATTTCAACTCAATATTCAAACCACTAAACAAAACCTTCCAAAAATTTGAGGTGAATTTGGTGTCCCTATCTAAAATTATTGTCTTTGTTATACCATGCATCCTAAAAATTTATTTCATGAATATTTATTACTTTATGAATTGATTTAACTCGAACAAAGTGTCCATCTTTAATAAGTTTCTCCACTACTACCATAATAGAATCATTTTGTTTCTTACTTTTAGGAAACCCTATAATAAAATCCATATTGGTTACATCCCATTTCCACTCAAGAATGGTTATTGGCTCCAATAATCCAGTTGGATGATGGTGCTAAAGTTTAAATTGCTATCACTCTAGACACCTGGAAAAATATTTATTCACTTCAACTTTCATTCTGGGACATAAATATTCTTTTCTCAATGATGTTATAGTCTTTTGGTAGCCCGGGTGACCTTAGTAAGTTTTCTTATGTACCTCAACCAATATTAATTTTTTCACATAAATAATTTAACTTGATTACATTTGAATATTAACTCTTCTTCACCTCAGAATTTTTCGGAGCAACCACAAGCTAGGGATTTTGACAGTCACGACCATAGCAGAGGATAACATGAGCATAAGAGGGGGGGGGTAAGGGTACCCCCTCATACAAACAAGTAGTGGTAGATAGAGGGAAAAGGCCAAGGGGTGTATTTTTCAAGGCACCAATGATAGGCACCTCAGGATTTGACCCAGGAAAAGGTGAGGAAAGGAACCAGGGAAAAAGTGAATGCATGGAAGAGGAAGCTAGAGAAACCTAGAATGAGACACAAGACACATCGAAGACCAACCGGGAAGAAGGGTGCAACCCGTGCAAACCCAAATCAACAATGATACCCAAGGTGATATTGGAGGATCCGCAGACGCAACTCTACAGGGATCAGATGAAGACGCATGCATTAATCTGCAAATTTATGGGCTTGTGGCCCACTAAAAGAACGCTACACAACTAGATCAAATATCACTGGAAGACAAATGGGGAAGTGGAGCTCCATCTGGGCTCGAATGGTTTCTTCACAACAGTCTTCATAAACCTGGAAGACAGAGATAGAGTATTTGAAGGAGGGCCATACTTCCATGCATTAGCAGGATTGTACATGCAACCATGGAAGAAAAATTTCTCCCCAGAAAAAGAGACCTTCAAAAAGGTGTCGGTATGGCTGAGACTCTATTCCCTACCTTTAGACTACTGGTTACCCTCTACTTTTGAAGAAATAGGGAATAAACTAGGGAAACATATAAAGATCGCAGAAGACACCCTAAAAGGGAGATACACATCTTACGCAAGAATATGTATAGAAATGGATGTGCCAGGAGCGCTCCAAGAAGCCATAAGTCTCGAATTCAGGGATGAGGAATGGATCCAAAACATCAATTATGAGAAGATCCCCTTTCGATGTAGAAGGTGCCATGAACATGGTCATTTGATTAGGGAATTCCCTCTTAATAAAAAACAAGAAACGGAAAACCCCAAACCACAACAGTATGAGGATGGGTTTGTTAAACCAAACCCCAGAAGCAGAGCCAACAAAAAGCAGAGCAAATCCCAAGCAGGAAATAACCTAGAGGTTCGGAATAACCCGAAAGGATAGGATAAAACCAATAAAGGGGCAAAAGCCGATAATGATATGGAAAAATCTCAGGAATTCAGAGAACAAACACCAAATGAGACCACCGACCGATCAAATAACAAGAAGGAACAAGGAAGTTGTGCAACTCCGATGGAAGGAGAAATCAGAGACAACAACACCCCCATACAAGAAGCAGAGGCAGAGGGGGAAATGACACCAAGTGAAGTAGGCACAAAAGATTCGGAACTCAGAGACCATGTGGAAAGGGAAGGGATAAATATCACGAACATGATGGAGCAATGGAAAAGATAGGGAGTAGACAATGTACCAACATAGCAACTTGACCGCATCCAGTACATGGTCCTCCTAAGGGAGGAAGCCAAATATATATGCCTAAAGCATACACATGGGTAGATTGGACACCTATAAGTCAAAGCCGGCGAGGGAAAACCACAACTCTCACCCAATAAGATGCGGAGGAAAAAGGGAAGGAAATCAAATAGTGTATCCCTACATGAGCTTGGAGCGCTACTGATAAAATTGGGTAAGATAAAAAAAACTCTTCCCCAACTCCCCCCCGCATGTTTAAATGAAGGTTATAACTTGGAATATAAGAGGCCTAAACAACCCAAGAAAGCAACAAATCCTTAGGAATAGACTAAAACATGAACAACCAGATCTCTATTTTATTCAAGAGACCAAGTGTAATACAGACAGAATGGAAACAATTAGTCAACAACAATGGCACAAGTACAAGATGGTGTCTATTGGAGGCCACCAAATGGCAGGAGGTATCCTCACCCTGCGGAACCCACAAGTACTAAGCCTAATAGTAGTCGAAGCGACAAGGCATACCCTTACGGTCTACATGCAACTCATTGGGAACACAGAGGTGATTTTATGCACTAATGTGTATGGACCCCAGGTGTCAGAGGATAGGACAGGAATGCTAAGGGACCTAGAAGATATTAAAAACCAAGCCAACAACCTCTAATGGATATTGGTCAGGGATTCCAACATCATCACATCACTTGTGGAGAAAAAATGAGGTACAAGAAGATTGGATAGAGATGCGAAGGAGTTCTCAAAATTCATAGACACAGTGGAGATGGTAGATCTGAAAACCAATAATGTCCAGTTCACCTAGAACAATAAGCGAATGAGCCAGCATCAGGTAGCAACAAGACTCGATAGATTCCTAGTGTCAGAGTAAATTATTATGCTGGGGATAACCTTAGACTACAACATCCTTCCATGGGGGGGATCAGATCACTGGCTAGTGAAACTGGAAGCAGGCTTCCAGACCACATCAAAGAAAAGACCTTTCAGATTTGAGAAATTATGGATTGAAAACCCGACTTTCAAGGAAAGAATCAAACAGTGGTGGCGTGATGAGAAACCAGAGAAAGGGACAAGCATGTTAAAACTCTATAAGAAACTAAAACATTTTAAATATAGGCTCAAGGAGTGGAACAAGGACACTTTTGGGAATATAAACCAAGAGAAGAAAAACATTGAAGAAAAAATTAAAAATCTCTAGGAAACCTGCATTTTAGAGGGATACAATGAGGAGTGGAAAAAGGAAGAGATCCAAATGACCCAGGAATGGGAAGAGCATTGCCAGCAAGAAGAAACTCTCTAGAGAAAAAAGTCCTGGATCAAATGGCTAAAGGAAGGAGAACATAACACCATGTTTTTTCATAGAACAACCATGGCCAGAAGATCCCATAACAAAATCCTGAAGATTAGGGACTAGGATGGAATAGAAAGAGAATAACATAAGGACATCGAAACAACTCTAGTAAATCATTTCCACGGGATATCCCAGAAACCTAACCAAGATAGAACGGAGGACATACAAAAGATAATCCAATATATCCCTCACATGGTAACATAAGAACAAAATAACAACCTGAACAAGCCCATTACAGAGGAGGAAATATACCAAGCACTCCAGGAAATGCCCAATGGAAAATCCCTAGGCCCAGATGGTTTCACAGTGGATTTCTTCAAAGCCTACTGGGAAGTCATCAAACATGACATTTATAGGGTAGTGGAAGAATCTATACGATCAACCTCCATTTTGAAAGCACTAAATGCTACAATGATTACACCTATCCCCAAAGAAAATGAAGCCAAAACCCCCGATCAGTACAAACCTATAACGTTGTGCAATGTCGTGTATAAGATAATTTCCAAGGCTATAGAAAATAGATTGAAACCACTCCTACCCACATTGCTCTCACAAGAACAAGCAGGTTTCATGGAAGGAAGGCAAATAATGGACAAAACTATCCATGCCAACAAACTTATCCACACGTTGAAGCTTCAGAAAAGAGGGGGAATGATAATACAACTAGACCTAGCAAAATCTTATGACAAAATCAGCTGACACTATATGGTCAAGACCTTGGAAGCCTTCGGCTTCAACCAACACTGGATCAGGTGGATAGTCAACCTAGTATCCACAACAAGATTCTCGCTACTAGTAAATGGATCCCCTTCCAAACCTTACTGGCCCATGAGAGGCATCAGACAGGGAGACCCACTGTCTCCCTTCCTATTCATTCTAATGATGGAAGGTCTTAGTCGAAGCATAAAATGTGCAACCGTAACAGGGGAAATAAAAGGTATCAAACCCTACGAGAATTGTCCGACTTCTACACACCAATAGTTTGTGGATGACACCTTACTTCATGGAATGCCCACGGTCAAGGAAGTGAAAGCCTACAAATGAATCTTAGATGAGTTTGGGGAAGCCTCAGGGGTAGAGATAAACCAGTGCAAATCTATGATTTTCTTCTTTAATACCAACCCCGCAATCCAAAGGAATTTGGCCAACATCTTGGGATTTGAATTCAAATCCCTCCCAACCAAGTACTTGGGCATCCCCCTGACAGACAAAGCTTACAAGATGTCAACTTGGGAAGGAATAATCAACAAGCTACAAGACCGGGTAAAAAATTGGACGTACAGATCCCTCAACCTAGCCGAAAGACTTATCCTAACCAAGTCGGTTTTGCAAGCTATCCCAACCTTTATGATGTCAATTTTCCCAACACCCAAGGGGATTCTACAAAAAATAAGAACCATATAAAGGGAATTATTGTGGCGAGGAGCAGAAATAAGGAAAAAATGGGCACTGGTGTCTTGGGAGAAGGTTTGTAAACCAAAAATGAAAGGAGGCCTGGGGTTACACGACCCACAAGTGACCAATGACGCCTATGGGGTGAACATTTGGTGGCATTGGGTCAAAGAAACTACCACACCATGGGTCAACCTGTGGAAGGTAAAGTATGCCCCTGACATTTGCGACCGGGACAAAATCTGCTTTAAAGGCACCAAGGAAGGTTCCGCCATCTGGAACCTAGCCTGGCGCAACATGACCTGGATGTAGACATACAACTTTTGGGAAATAATAAATGGCAGAACTGCCCAATTCTGGGAGGATGCCTGGCAATAGGAACCTAGAATGGAAAAATTGGGCCGGGAGGAACTCCAACAGGAGATGATGATGCAAGGAAAAACCTAAGTCTACCATTACTGGAAACAAGAAACAGATTGCAACAAATGGAGAATCTGGAACACTCTCACCCCACAAACTAGAGACCAGACCGCAACATCAGTAAAAGAGGTGGAGGAATTGGGGAGACAAAAAATTGCAGTCATGGACAGAAATGACCAGCTGATATGGGGGCACAAAGAGAATGGGGAATTCAATCTTAAATAAGTACGCCACTATATAGTGAACCGGGACCAGGAAGACTCGACGCATCAATGGGACAAGCTCTGGAATAGCCCCGATTGGCCAAAAATAAAAATCTTCTAGTGGCTAATACTACACAACCAAATCCTGACTTGGGAAAAGCTAAAGAAGAGAGGATTCACATGCCGTTCAAGATGTCACCTATGTGAAGAAAAGGAGGAAACAACGAACCATCTCCTAGATGAATGTCCCTACACAACAGAATCCTGGGACTGGGCGGCAGGCATCTTCTGATAATTTAATAGGATTAGAGGTAATATTTCTGCAACTATAAACACCTGGAAGGAAAACTACAACAAAAATGAAGAGGTGAATCTCTGTTGGACCCTCATTCCCGCCATGATCATTTTGTAAATATGGAAGGAACGAAATCGATGCATCTTCAAGAACCAAAGATGGACGAAAAGAAATATCAAGGAAACAATAATCTCCATGACAAGAGAAATGGTACAAAGCCGCAACTGCCAAACAGGAGGAGCGCAACTCACAGACCAAGATATCTGAATTCTAGAGGCTTTTCAACTGAAAGAAGGACACAAGCCCAATTAGGTAAGATGACTGCCGCAACTACAAGTAGGTGAGTGCAACAAGAAATTGTCACCAGACAGCTCCCTCTAGATGAATTTCGATGGGGTATTAAAAGGTAACTCAGGACAGACAGGTACGGGGTGAGTAATCAGGGACAGTCAAGGAAAAATTATCCGACTGTACACTGGGAGTCTTGGGAACTCAACCAACAACGCCGCGAAATTTGGAGCCCTAGAGACCGACCTTGAGATACTACACCGGGAAGAGATGAACAATGTCATAGTGGAAGGAGATTCCATGCTGGTCATGAACACAGTAAAGAAACTCCAAAACGACACCAAAGTGGGAAAAATTTAGAGGCACTGGCGCTTGGCTTACTCCCTACAAAATATTCAATAACATTTGTAGACGGGGATGACAGTGGAGTTGCACTGGGTCCGAAGGTTAGAAAATGGACTAGCAGATAAAATCGCTAATGAAGGGGTAGACAAGGAGGACCATAATTGGGTTCCACATGGAGTAAAATCCTGAATGTTCAGTTTCAGACAGACTGTACCCAACTAGCGGCAAATGACTATGATGGTAGCCGAAGTACGGACGACCACATCGAGGATGAAGGAACATAATTAATTGAAGGGCAAGGAGGATCCAGGAAGAATCTGATAGGCCACCATTTAAACACGAGTTACAATGCAAATCACGGTCACACCACAAGAGGAGGTATGACACCACAGTCCTGTCAATAGAATGAAGTACAAGGGTTGTCCGTGGGAGAGCAGAAAGGTTAATCCGCAGATGACAAAGGACGAAGATCAAAAGGATAGCCCGTGGGCAGGAATGGGGACACCTCATCCACGCACAGATACGGTTGGAGGAAATTATAGGCATACATCGTGCAAGGAAAAGGATTGGTGTAGGGACGACAACAGGGTTCCTAAGCGCACACACTCTGAAACAGTGAAAAAGGACCAAAAGGTACACCTTTACGGGAGACCCATGATTACCAGGATAATATCGCAGTCAGGGAAACCCCTTAAAAGAAGAAGCATCAGGGATAGCTACATACTAGCAAGCAACAATTAGAGAGACCAGGAAGGGGCGAATAGAAGCGAAGGAAAAAGTCAAGACATAAGCTATCGCATTCAAACTGAGATGGTAAGAGTGAATAATACACATAGGAAGAGGGGCCCCTAGGGGAAGGAAATTCCAACAAGTGCCCGGAAGATCACAAGGATGGAGCAGGCGGACAAAGAGGCCAAAGGTACCTTTCTTGTGCAGGTCAATCCAAAGGGAAAAGTGGTCATTGACAAGTCGGAGCGAGAAGTCAACACCAAGAACCAGGGAAAATCCTAGGCTGAACTCATCCAAGAAGTGGACGGGATAAGGGACCCAAGGGCCACACAGCCAAGGACAACCCTTTACCACAAAACGGTGGAGGAATCTTGGCACAAAAAATAGTTGATAAGTAAGATGAGAGCTGACAGGAACGAGACCAGCAGGGTGGAAAACCATGGCCACAAGAAAGAGCTCACAGAAATTTTGAGCCACCTCAACAACCTGGAGGCTAGTGCAAGAAGAATAGCAGAGGACCATAGGAGCCAAAACAAAAAATGGAGAGAATGGTCAGACAATTCCACCTCTACCTTCGCTATGTCCACCACATGGAAATAACTCCAGCAGACCGAAAAAGAACACCAACCGGCATTAGAAATATGCACACGGTGGAGCAGAGAAAGGAGAACGAGGCAAGAAAGGAAGGAGATGAAAGCCATCCAATCCTCTTGGACTAATGCAGTCTCAACCCATGGTCATTTTGTTTATCAGTGTATGAGAAACCCATGTTATACGTTCTTGGTTTTTATGTATATGTTATGGTATAGTTTTTTCAAACGAGTTTTCAGAGACTGGGTCAGTTTCCCAGGGTGGCGGCCCAGCCCTCCCCTCGCTTATGTAGACAACCAAACTTTGGGACCCCTGATCTGGTTTCCTTTTTGGTAGATCAGAGGATACCCCTGTTTTCCTTTTTGTACCATATTTTTCTTAGTATTATAGAATCTCAAACTCACTTACAAAAAGAAAAAACTCTTCTTCACCTCTGTCATCATTCTATAATTTTTCATGTAATTTTTTTTTATAAATTTCATCATTTTCTGTTGTTGATTTTTCTTTTGTTTTAAATTAGCTTGTATATTACTTTTGTAAATTCCATTTTGCATATGATATTTTATTCTCTTTTTCGTTAATTTTTTTTATCTCGAAATAATATCACTCAAGAAAGCTAATCATCTTTCTTGTCTTGCATTCAATTTTTGTTGATTGAAAAAGTAATTAAGACTGAAATTATTTAATTTCAAAAAATATATCCTATCCAACAAGTATTTTATGAACATATTTAAAGAATGAACAATAGAGGTTAATTCCAAATCATGTAGTGCATAATTATTTTCACGATCTTTCAGTTTTTATGACTCATAAGCAATCAAATGATCATTCTCTAACAATAATCCTCCTAACCCTTTTTTTGAGGAATTAGTACAGACCACCAAATCATTATGTGGATATCCTATATTCAAGATAGGTGTCGTTGTTAATAATTTTTTAAGTTTTTCAAATCTCTCTCGACACTTTTTTGTCCATTTAAATATAGTTCTTTTCTTTTGTAATGAACTTATTGGATAAGCAACTTTGGATAACCCTTATATGAACCTACGGTAAAAACCTATGATGCTCATGAAATATCATACATCTGACACATCCTTTGGTATTGGCCAATTTAGGATGGCCTTGACCTTTTTTGGGTCAATCAAGATTCCTTCACCAAAAATTAAATTTCCCAAATATTGTTCTTTATCTTGATAAAATTCACATTTACTGAACTTTTCATAAAGTTGGTGTTCTCTAAGCATCTGCAAGACTATTCTCAAATGTTCTTCATGTTTCTCTTAAGTTTTTTAATAAATCAATATTGTAACATCCCTTTGGTATGACTAGGAAACAAGTGATTACAAAGTAAGAAAAAAAATTGCATTAAGAACATAACGTGAACACATGGTCACTGGAGCGCCTAAGAAACAACATCATAAGTAAAGCAGTACCATATACACATCATGGAAATCACTAACGACGCACTCAACTCGTCAATGAAGGATAGAAACACATAATCTGATCTGGATTTAGGTAGGAACACAATGAAATACATAAATACACATAAACGCAGAGATGCAATGGAAATAAGACTTCATTCATTAAAAACAAATGACTCAAATATGCTTACAGACGGAATGGAAATAAACTAGCTAGGGCGTTGGTAGCTTATCTCTGAGAGGAGATGTGGCATCTATTGGCCTCTGAACTGTGTTACAATGAGTCTCTAAGGAATATTATTATTGAGAAACAATGGAAAACCCTAAACATCCAAAGACCTAGCCCTAGGAGATGAAACACCAAGACTATGGGCCCCGTTTGGGTAAATTGGTACATCAACTTCCCGGGGACGTAACTTTGGCATACGATCTTCGTTTGACACACTCAATACCTCGTTAGAAATATCTATCCGAGGAATACAACTTTTGGGTGAGAAACATCGAACATGAATCCATGTTTCTCCCCGTTTTCTCAAAAAACATCGTTTAGGGCCTCAAAACGGCTCCGAAAGTTCAGGACACAAAAAACTGCTAAAAATAGTAAACTGTGTGAAAACTGAAAAATTGAAAGAAGCAATGGTGGAGGTCCAAGTGGAATAGGTGGGTGGTCACCAATATCCACTTGGATCATTCCTCTCCCCTTAGGAATAAGTGGTCCACATTGCGTTGAGTTCCTCCATGAGATGAGGAAACTTCTGCTAAACTTGGTCCTTGGTGAGCCACTTGCCTTGGTGGAGGAATTGGCCTGCTTTGACAACTCGATATAGAAGTATCCTTTGTTGTCGGGTGTGCTTGATCTATGTATCCATGATATGATCAGTTGTGACTTGTTCCATGTATTCTGGATTTAACTTTGTTGGTGTGAATTGTTCTTCCATGTCGGATGTGTCTAGTAGAGGTGGAAAGTAGGGCCAAAGGCGACCCACATTGAACACTGGGTGAAGACCAAGGAATGGTGGAATGATGAGCTCAAAGGAATTTTCCCCTACAGCCTTAGTGATTCTGTACGAACCATATCGAAGCTGGTGAAGCTTGCGGTGGGGTCCAATGAGGCGCTCCTTTTGCAAATGTAGCCACACTTTGTCGCCCACCTGCAAATTGTGTGGCACCCGATGTTGATCATGTCATTGCTTGTACTTAGCATTGGATCTATCCAAGATGTCATGAACTTGTTTGCGAATATGTTGAATGCGCTCAATGAAGCTATTTTCCTTGTCAGCCTCAGACTGGACATGAGTTGAATCTTCCTGAGTAGCCACAAATGGCATGGCTACGTCAATGGGACATAGTGGATGGAATCCCAAGCCCACTTGAAAGGGGTTGTGGCTGGTTGAGCTATGGAGAGCTCGGTTGTAGCTGTGTTGTACATAGGGGAGGATCTCATCCCATTTGTGTGGATTCTTTGAGTCATACATGCGCATAATATGTACGATCATCCAGTTGACGACCTCTGTCTGGCCATCAATTTACAGATGGAAAGTTGCGGACTTGGTGAGCTTGGTGTCCAACATCGACCAGAGGTTGGACCAAAATGTATTGACGAACTTGTTGTCCCAATCTGAGATGATAGACTGTGGGATCCCAAAGTGTACCCACACTCGTTCAAAGAAGAGTTTAGTAGTGGCTTCTACTGTGATATTCTTCTTGCAAGCCATCATAATGGACATCTTCGATAATTTGTCGACGACCACAAAAACACAGTCATTTCCATGCTTAGTAGAAGGATGGCCCAACATGTAATCCATAGAGATGGATTCCCAAGGTCGACTGCTGGTCGGAAGTGAAGTATAGAGGCCTTTCTTATTGATGGTCGATTTGGAAATGGCGCAAGTAGTGCAGGACTTGATGTACTTCCCGACATCCTGTCGAATGTTCGGCCAATAGAAATAATTTTGCAGTACTGCCACGATTTTCTCGACCCCGAAATGCCCAACGACCCAACTATAGTGCACCTCCCAAATAAACTTGGCACACTCGCTTGAAGGAACACAAAGGTGTCCTAGGTGACATAGCAGGGCATCCTGGAGGTGAAAATTGGGAAGTTTCTTACCCTCTAAGAGCTTATTGTATGTGTGGCTGAATTATGCATCACTTGCATAGAGAAGCGGCCAATCAAAAGTATCGTGATCACAAGATTTGAGCACAGTGGTTACAACCACAATGGGTGGTCGACTGAGGCAGTCTGCAAAATTATTCGTGTTGCCTTTCTTGTACTTAATGTTCAAATGAAACTGTTGCAGGTATGTGGACTGTTGGTTGTGGAACCTGATTATGTTCCTAATTCAGAGTTCCTTGTTTTCAGTCGTGTTTATACCCCATGAAGACTTTACACCCCATAAGTATGTACACTCTTCCACGTGGGGGAGTGCAGAGGGGGGGTACCCCCTCTGCAGGGTCCAAGGTCAAGCGGGCCCCTAGCGGGGGTTCAGGGGCAACATCCCCCGAAGGAAAAATTCCCTTGTAAATGTATATTGTAATTTCATTGTAAATCTGGATCGTTCATTATAAGGTCGCAGATCTAACGGTAGAAATTATGTTAGGGTTTTTGGCCCTAAAAGGTAACCCTCTGTTATGAGGGAAATGTATTGTGGCTATGCATTATGGCGAGTATTGTATTCTGAGAGAGGAGACTGTGAGAGAAAGAAGAGGAAGTTACAGCCAGTTTTTCTATAGGTTGTATCCCTTCATTTGCTAGATAATAATAAAGGAAGGACCTGGCAATTTCTCTGGTGGACGTAGCCCACACTGGGTGAACCACGTAAATCTGTGTCTCTCTTGTATTGTGTATCTTCTGTGTTTTGTTTCCACATTTGTTTTATTTTATTTCTCTGCGGTCCTATTTTTCTAACAACTGGTATCAAAGCGAAAGGTAACTCACAGGAAAAGAGGGTTCCTAGTTCGAGTGGGAGCAATTTCGGAAGATGGAAAGTTTAGGGTCGAGAAATTTAATGGCCAAAACTACCAGTGATGGAAGATGCAGATGGAAGATTATTTATATTAGAAGGTTTTATTCCTACCGTTGGTCGGAGTAGTAAAAAAGATGATAGCCATGAAGGATGAAGAATGGGAGATTCTTGACAGAAAGTCTATAGGAACGATACGGCTGATCTTGGCAGCGTCGGTGGCTTTCAATATTTCAAAAGAAAATACAACGAAGGAGAGAAGGTAGGTACATTGTATTTAAGTACTGGTAATACTGACTCTTCTATATCTTTAGCTTCTACATGAGTGGATACAACACTGTTGTTAAGCCCTAATATAGAATCATTACCCCTTAATTGGGGCATATTATATTAGTAATTTTATTTTATTTATGTCGGATTTAGGCCATTAGTTGTAATTATACCTCCTAGTCTCCTATATATACCAAGGAGACATTTTCATTTTGAATCATCTTGTACTTGAA
>ML779184.1:183828-225874 GCA_009831015.1 Picea engelmannii | reverse complement strand
ATTATAGCTACAATTGAAGGGAAAAGGGTATGTGGATTCCATAAACCTAGAATATTATGGAATCCACATACCCTTTTCCATAGAATATACTAACTAGATCCAAAAACCAAAGACATGAAATATGGTACTACACATATTATAATCTATTATCAAGGAAACAACAAGCTAAATGCAAATTGGACATTTGAAAAAAAAATTACAAGTTAAATGAGTACATCAATAAAAAATAACATACTAACCTTGCAATTTCAAAATCCGATCTATGTAGATTGAGAATTGGATTTGTTCAACTGGTGGGTGACGAAAAAAATAAACAGCTCAAACAAAATCCAAGAACAATGTCGCAACTATAGCAATTGTGTCGCAAAGTTTCTTAAAGTCACTTATATATAGATAAAATAGTCAACTAGCCGTTAACACCGACCAATGAGATAGGAAAAAATTTCGTCGCTATTGCCACGAACATTCGTCACTATAGCGATGAAAATCCTGACTAGGTTAAATTAAGATTTTCATGGATATTGTGATGAACTTTCGTGGCAATATCCACGAAAATCCCGCCCTCTTTAAAAAAATGATGAAACTAGTGGAAGCGTGGAAAATTTTCATGGAAAAATCCACCCATATGTAGTAGTGCATCTGTTTCACCTTATTTTCATTACTTAGAGAGGGCCCACCTAAGAAACACTCCTTGACTTGAGAAATGACTCACCCAATAGGTCACCATGACAACTCTCCCATACCTAAAATTGACAAGTTGCATAGGGATTTTAGCACTTGTTTACTTTGAAAGGTAGTTTTGATGCACATGTTTATATGGATATTGTATTAAATGTGATTTTACTTGTCATGATACATTTTACTTGAGACCCTTGGAGGGCACAGTCACTTGTCTTTGCAGGACCTTTCTCAGTGGATATTTTGAAGGAACAACCCTAGGTTAGACCTTCATTGGGGTAGGAATCCCATAGGTGTGTTTCCATGACCCACACCCTAAGAGCAACTGGATGGAGAAATTTTCCTTTCGAGGAAAGAGAAGGCGCCTTGGACGATGAGACCTAGCCCATCTTAGCCCAACATTTTTCCTTGGAAGGTCAAAATGTCATCTTGGAGGGCTTGACATCACCTTGGGGATAGGATTTTGATGATGGTAGTGAGGTTTGATGATGGATCAACATGATTCATGGATAAGAATACACTTACCATGGTTCCACAAGGTTTTTGGAGGCCCAACGTCCTCTTCAACAACTCAACAACTTGCTAGAAGTGTCAAAACATCACCCTTTAGGGGTGTGACATCACCTTTAGGGTTTTTCTTTTGTGTAAAAATTAAATTATTTTGTTAATGCAAAAAATAAAGGAGATCGACCTCCTCATTTTGTTTTTTACCCTAATTATATGTGGAAAAAATAATTTTAGAGGTCTTGTATAAATAGAGACCTAATTATTTCATTTTATCATATCTCTCTCACTTGAGAAGACATACTTGACTAAAATTTCTTCCCTCTTTGGGAATTTTTTCTAGCTCTATATCTCTCTCTTGTGCTACAATTTGGATGCTTATTGGTATATTGTGGAGCTAGAGTGGTGTGCTATCCTTCTTGGAGGCTTATTCTTGCATGAGGATGGAATTTACTTGGTAAACTAGGGTTTTGTATTGCTATCTTCTGGAATTGGTAAGGGATTTTCTACATTTGTTGGTAATTTCTTTTTGTTTCTTGTTATTATTGTCTAAAACCCTTTGAGGAGTATAAGGGAATACACCCTCCACAAAGTTTAATATTGATTTTTATTTGATAAGTCATCTTTCAAAAGGTTGCTAGGAGGAGTAAAAGGGCTTACACCCTCCCAGACTTTCCTTTATTGAATTCACTTTCTCTAGGGAGTAAAAGGGCTTACACCCCTAGAGAAGTAGTGGATCCAACTCTTACAACCAAGACTCCATTACCAAATAAATTAAAATCACTAATCTAAAAATTTCATTGCAGAAATAAAATCATTTTCATTGGTATACGTGAAATCGAGAGATATCAGATTTGTTCAAATTGGAATCTTTTCATAGTTCTATAAGCTTTCTTGAGCTACTAAGGCATCTATATTATCCCATTATTTCTATTGCTATAATCAATTTAATTCTACAAACATTAGGGCTGCAACAAAACTCACTCAAACTCTTTCTTTTATTTACTATTCCACCATTGAAATTTGCTTGGAATCTACTATAATTAATCTATTTGTCATTGGCTATATTTTGGGTGGTTTACTTGCTCATTTTCGTGGTTTGATTTTCTGCTATAGAAAAGGTTTGCTACAACCACTTGGTTTTCATAATAACTTGCTAATAATATCATCCAACAACCTTCTATTCTCACTAAAGTCTTGTTCTAGTTCACTAGAGTTAAACTAGTAATTGCTAGCTTGGTATCTTGCATCATTTACTATAATTTCGGTGGTATATTTTGCAGCCATAATTATCATTTACTTGATGATATATATTATTTTTTACTGATGCAATATAGGACAACAAGATTCACTTGCTTGTCCCTTTGTTTTTTGGGCTTGTATCTCAATTCTTTGTCTTGTTCCAAGAAGATACACACTCTCTTGCAGGTACACTATACTTTGGAAACCTACCCCTACCAACAAGACTCTTACCCAATATATTTTTCCACTTCCTAACTCAAACTATAGGGGTTTCACCTTCCATCACCTCACTTTCCATCTCAATCCCCATAGGTTCATCATGATTCCCCCCTTGTGGTGATTTTCATCATCACTAAAGCGAGGGTGTAATGTCCCGCACCTCTTGATGAAGAGGTTTGGGAAGACTTAGTGGTATAGTCATCCCCACTAGGCCATAGTCTCATGCAGCATGGGGAAAGGTCAACTAACTCAATTTTATATTTTGAAGTTGACTTGGAAAAAGGTAAAAGGGGTAAAAAGTAACTCAATGAAGGAATAGAGTTCTTGAGGTTGAGTTAGGAGTTGAACCTAGGGGTTAACTTAACTCAACGAAGAAAAAAAAAAGAGGTATAAAGGAAATCCTAGGGCGCACCTCTCATTCATCTTGGATATTATTGCATTTGGATATTGGGCTCTTGAGCACACATTTTTGTATGGTTTTGGGAATACAAACCCTAGAGAACAACTCAGTGGTGAAATATTACACTCACCTTATTCCAAGATTGGTCTTAGGAATGAAATACTCCACCCACACCATTCTATAGTCTTCATAGGTGCTAACATCGATTCAGGAAGGAAACAAGATGAACCATTGAGGGTTTTCGAGTAGGGGCGCACCATTTCTTGGAGAGGATTTTGATCTATCTTTGTGACAGGGTCTATTAACATTCTAGCACCTCGGTATTACTTGCAGGGCCTTGTTCATCAGATTTGGAGCATTTTGGGAGGGTTACTCTTGCTAGATTATTATTTGGAGCATTGACACATTTTTTAAAGAAGGAGGGTGCAATTGTGATTCAGATTTGTCCAGTTTGAGAGGGTTATACCACATATCTGACCCTAAGACTTATCCCAACATCTTAGGGTGGCCCAATCTACCTTTCTAGATATTTTTAGGGTGTTTGGAGGCTTCCTCCACCAGGGTCGAAATATTGAGCTTGGCAGTCTTCAGGAGGGCACAACCTGGATTAGGGTTTCAATAGTTTGGAGGGGTAAAACTTGGCATCTAGAATTCAGACTTTAGGGAGGGTTGTTCTTTCCCTGATCTATATTTTGGTGGATTTTAGCACTATTTGGAGATCTCCTTCAACTTGGACGAAATATTGGTCTTCTCATCATCTTCAGCAGGACGTACCATCATCCTCGGGGGGTTTGGACATGACCCTGGTTCTTCTTGTATTTACCTTCATTTCATATCCAGCCTTTGGAGGCTTGTTTTGTCTTATCGGGAGAATTTTTTAGCAGCTCATATATTATCTCTTGGAGCCATCTTATGTTATTCCAGATCTGCATCCACTTTGCATCAGTTTCTTTCTTTTCATAATAATAAAGGTTAGATCTATGCTTTTGGGTTTCATATATTGTGTACTGGTTAGATCCTATATTTGCATTGAGTATATATTCAGATCTATGTTTAAGAACTAAATATAACCCTAAGGCTGAAACTTGAGAGGCCAACCTGGAAACACAAACAACAAACAAGTAAATCAAGGGTCAGTTAGTGTTCCAAGCGAAAAAAATGGCTTGGGAACATTACAGTGGTATCAAAGCTCTGATCCTCACATCTTGTGAGGATTAGTGCATGCAGAAATTTGGAATTTATATGGGAAGAAGGAGGAAACAGACGGGTGAGGCATAAGATGATATGGAGGGTTCAGGTGAGGACAATGAGCCACGGGACTTGGCAGTCATAGCACATGAACTCTGCAAATCCATAAACCAAATAGAGAGTACATTGGTCAACCACTTACAGGAAAACCAGGAGGTAAACCATAGGGGGAAGGCCGAAATATCATAGACCTTAAGGAAGGTAGATGAAAACCAAACAAGGATAGAAGAGATGTTGATGGAAATGAATCACAAGTGGAAAGGTCCAAAATCTTAAGCCAATAAGGAAACTAGTGGATCTCATGGACGAAACATGTATCAACAGGAACACATTCCCTATCATAATTCTGAGGGAATCCATGGAGGGGGAGCACCATAGGGATAGACAGATAGCAGGGATACTCCTAGACCATACTTACCCTCATTCACAAATGAACCCACACAACCCAACCACATAGATGAGTTTGATGATTTGTTTGATCAATATTCTAGGGAGTACAACTCATTGAATTTCTTAGTTCAGAGGCAGATCACCTGTTGGAACAGGGGCATACCCAGGGTTCAACGCTCTAGATCATACCAAAAAAAACCTAACTACCGGCCCTTTCGGCAACACCTGCGAAGCAGATGAAGTCTCACCCGAGGTAGAGGTAGGGGTGGTTGCAGGACTCAGGTGTTTGCAACCTTAGCTAGGACACCGATCTGTGATTATCTTGCTTACAATGCACTTAGCATCAGTTATTTTCTAACATACATTCATTAATGCACTTCGCAGAAAGAATAGAGCACTGCAGTAATTATTCAGATCTAGCACTTAGCAATGATAAACAGGTTATACTCAATAGATTAAGCACCTAACATCTTATGTATCATATCTAGCATGCATTCATATCTCATAAGCACAAAGAATCATTAGATTTATCTAAACATATTAGATCACTTAGCAAGAGAGAGACAAACACATCAGCACAACACACAGAGTTACCATGGTTCACCCCCACCCTAGGGATACATCCACAAAGTCTTCTTTATATTATCTTGGTCAAGCAGTTACAACATAGAGCTTCAATGATCCCTACTTCGCACAGGACATAATTTTTTCATAGCTCGCTGGATCCTTCTTTCTTGCTCCTAAACATCCAACTATAACAACCTACACTTAGCTCTCTGATCTCATGCACATATCTCTCTAAGATACATCCGATCACACAGATCCAAATACTAGCACTAAGATTTCATTCATACACCACGCAGATGTATTACATTACTATATCCTCTATATTACTATCTATATTGCCTATTTATAGATTACAAAATGGGCCTAAACATGGGTGAACCCACATGCCGACATCCCTTTCCCATTACATCAACCCAAAACCCTAAAATGGATCCCAAAATAGGTCTTTCTTCCCTACTTTCTTCGTCACGTTGCGCTCCTTCCTTGGCAAGCTGTCACAGTCCCAAAAGTGGTCAAATATGACCAAGTACTCTTCAAAACTTGGTCAAGAGACAACAAGCCCCCAAAACTCACCTGTGACTCGTCTTGAGTCACTCTTCTCTGGGTAACTCTGCCTCGAAGGCCTCGAGCTTCACTCAATCTGCTTCGACCTATTGCTTTGCTACTGCTTCTTGCTCGACAAACTCTTGAATGAGTGCATTACTAACTGGTCCTTCTAAGCGCTTCTCTATTGTAATCACAACCTGTTGTAGCTCTGTCCCTTGGTTCTCAATTTCTAAGAACAGTTGGCATGCCCTATCCTGCAAAGGTTGAATTTGTTGCGTCACTTCCATGACCTTTCTTTGGATCATATGAATCTGCTACTGCACGACACGTTGTTCGTGGGACATCTTCATTTTCTTTATGGGCGATAGGGCCTTCCACTGTACCTGTAACTTCTCGGCTTGGTACTTCACCTCCTGGAGTTGTGACTCCAATTTATGTAATTCAGGGTTCTCACATAGATTCTCATGTATTTGTGCACTCCTACTACTTAATTTCTTACATTCTTCAGTGAGTGCCTTAATCCTTTCTACTATACTTCGGGCATTCACTTTCTCTTGGTCATGTTCTTCTTGTGGAGTACTCGGTATAGCTTGGAGCTCTAGTTATACTACACTTTGTTGCAGTTGCTGAATGACTTCAGCAAGCTTCATTACTTGGCATTCTAGGGGTTCTTCTGCCTTCTATTCTAAGCCATTCATAGAGTGAAATGCTCTGTTGACTGCTTCTTCGATCCCTATCTGCTTCGCAAGCAACTGCTCCTTTTCTTTCTGGATCTTTGCGCGTTATTTATCATACTTCTCTTGCATGTCCTCCTTCTCTTGATGTGCAGCTTGGCGCTGCTCTATGATTTCCTCGTGTGCATTCTTTGGGGCCTGGGTGGCCTGTGTTGTTACTTCTTCTTCTTTCCGAAGGCATACTTCGACTAGGTCGAAAATCTTGTGAATTTGAACTGACTCATCTCCTGCTTTGGGTGTTCCTTCTGGCATAGGCACAATGGAGACTGCACGGTTAGACTGGAGGGCCCGTTGTACTGCTTGGAGCTCAAATTTGATTTTTTCGTACATCATCTATTGCTCGGCCTCCTGCTTTTCTGTAATTTCTTTTATGGATTCATTCAAAGTTGCTAGGAGAAAGCTGAAGTCATCTGGATTGAGTGTGGTCTTCATCTTGGTCATGGTCTCTTTGGCTTTCTTCTTAATGGAAGACTTTGAAGGTGACCCTTTTCTTTTCTTTAGAACTTTGACTTCGTCTTCTGGTTGCTATTCAACTTCTTCTAGGTCTTATTCGTTACCTTCTTCATCTGGTGTGACAGAATCTGTCCTTACAGAGTGGCTATCCACATCTTGAACCTCTTCAATTTTCTTCATCTCCTTTGTCTTCTTTGTCTTCTGTGTCTTACTGGGCCCAGGTGTGTCCTACATAACTTCTGGGATGTCAATATCTGAAATGTCTGCGGATTTGCTGAAACAAGGAGTTTTATCGACCATTCCTTGGTGATTTCTTCTAAGTCTTCTTCAGTCATCTTATAATAGGACTGGAGTTGTTCCCGGTGTTCATCAACGCGTGGAGTTAGGTAGATAAAGTGGTGGTTCGTGGTGAACTTTATCAAATATCGGAACCTTTGTAAAGTGTTCAGGGTTATGCGAGGTGCACCCCCTATAGTTGCTTTCAGTTGGTTATAGTATCTGTGAAAAATGGCATTTGACTGCCACTGCTTGCTCATGTCCGTCGAGTACCACAAGGTACTGAACTTTGCAGCTAACGTTTAGAATGGGGTGAGGTCTGGGAAAGTTGCGCCTTCTAGTAGCTCCCATGAAACAAAGGAGATCAATACCAGCAGCCAACTGAAATGGAATTCATGCCCCTAGTCTTGGGCTTCTCTACAATCAATCTCTAGCTGATTGACCAAATACTTTGCCCAATTCCTCTGGAGTCCTTCTGCGCATTTTTCAGCGAGGTCCACTACGAAGCCTGATACTTGCGTAGGTCTATTCTTATGGACCAACTTCCCTGCTATCATCTGACATGTGAAGTGCACTGCGCCACTCTCAATAGAGGCTACCTTGTAACCTTGCACGCCTTTTTCAACATTGCCATACGCCTCTTTAATCTTTTGTGAAAGCGTGCGGTTTGTAGTCTTCCTAGGGTAGTACTCATGGGAATCGGGGCCCTGCATGCTAAGCCCAATAATCGTGTTGATTAGCGTCGGATCAACATTTAAGCGACAATTCAACCACATGTATCCTCCATGGTAACTTGCTAGCAACAATTTTACACAAGCAGTCACCTCCTGATGTCTGTCGAAGTGTGGTATTTTCATGACATTGAGCAGAGTAGACTGCGCAAGGTTCATCGTCCATTGTTGAGGGATGATATTCGGATTGCGGCCCTTATTCTTTGTTAAGTACTTAGATGGTGCAAACATGTTGTAGGCTTTACAGTCTCCCAGGTTGAAGTCACAACACTTCAACGTTGTAACCTTGTCTTGATCTGCACAGTAGGTGGGAACTCCTTTCAGTAGATATGCAGTGATTAGGGTGTAGTCAAAGTCTCGAGGGACACTGTCCCTGTTAATCTCACCACTTAAAGGGGGAATGTAAACAGGTAGAATGGTTGGCACTATCGTCGTGTTGGCTGTGTCATGTCTATGCTTAGTTCTCGCCTCTGCACTTGCTCGGGATGTTCCAGCCCAAGCAGTCGATGGGGAGGCTACCACTCCTCTTGACAACGAGGCTTGGACTCTGGTGGACATTCCTCTTTTCGACATGACTCTTTCTATCTTTAACCTAGAAAGTACTTCTCTCACCAATTCTTCTATTGCACTAAGCTCGTCGGACATGTATGCTCGGGATCATTGTCTCGAGTTGTCAATGGACTTTCGATACCGTAAATAGGTAGAGAGTAAAGATGGATTAGTCATTGTTTCACAATGTGGTTGTTCTGTCAGCTTAAGTTCTCAATTGGAAAAAGTGTCTTCCGACCATGGTGCGATGGAATAAGTAAGTAACTCTGCAATGGATATGAAACTTCCATGACCATTGACCTATCTGTTAAGGTGAGGTCCAACGGTCTAATGGTAATCCATAACTACTTTTCGATCCGTTTGGAGCGGCGGTTGAACAGGTATATCAGTTTCAATGGCTATATTGCTTCGTCATGGCAAAGTACTCTATGTCGTTGTTCTGATATCTTGGTGAAGCTCCAATTCTACAACTCTTCTTGCTGCGAAGTGTCCTCTAGAACCTCTTGTAACCTTACAGTATTAGCCCTTTTTTTTCTTAACTTCCTAGCCTTCTTCCCGGTGAGTTTTGTCTCAGTAATGCTTTTACCATTCTGATGTTTATCTTCTGTGGTCTTAGTTACTTCGCAATGTGGAAAATCTTTCCTAGGGTTCCTTGATAATACCTCTTCTGTATCAACAATAGGTAACTCGATCTTTTGTGGATCCTCAAGTGTTCTCTTAGCTTCGCCATCGGAGGTACTAATATTAAATATCTGTGATTTTCTCTTCTCTTTTTCAATCAAGTGCATTATCCTTCTGGTCATAAAGTCTTTTAATTATTGTTTCTTCTATTCCAAAAATTTTTCTTCTTCTCTTCATTTGGCCTGTTCTCCGTCAATCCAGGATTTCCCTATGATCATGGTAAATAGGGCGTTGTCTTCAACAAATTTAATGATCTCAAAGTCTTCCTCTATTGAAGTTCCATTGACAGTCATAGGTATCTGGCTGAGCCTTCCACATAGTTTTACTAGCTTTCCTCTGAAGAAACTTGTTCCTCCTAGGGAAGGGGTCATGACAGGCTTTCCTATAGCTTCCCAAGTTCTTTCTGGCATAATGTTCACGTGTGTTTCTTCATAAAGAGTATAGTCAATGTCAAAGTCCCCTATTATTGCTTTGATTTGCTCCTTTTCTTTGAAGATCTCTGATAACCTAACATGTCAGTGGTCATTCAAGGTATCTTTCATTTGTAGTAATATATTTTCTGATTCTTTCTGGGTTTCTGCTATAATCTTGGTCTCTTGATCTCCCTCGGGGTTTTCTTGTTCCATATTTATCTTCTCAAGCATAGCAATCATTCTAGGGAAATCCAATACTTTATGGTCCATAGCCTTACAACAGAGGCAACTAGATATCCTACCAGGGCATTCCTTAGCAAGATGTCATGGTCTTCTGCAACTGTAACAAAGGGTTAATCTTCTCTTTCTCATAATTGATCCCCAAATTCTTCTGTACTGTGCACTAGGATCATGGTAGCTAGCCTGAAAAAAACTTTTTCTAGGATCCTGCATCCACTTGTTAGTCCATACATTCTTTCTATGCATAGGTATAGCATATCTATCACTATACTTATCAGATCTATTCATATCAAACTTTCTTTCATCTAACAATGCCCTAGTTTTGAAGCTAGGACAAAATATATCAAACATACTTAGATCCATGATTTAGAAACAAAAATTTCACTTATATTACTTCTACAGAGTACAAAGCTTCCAGATCTAATACTTTTAACTATTCTTACCTTTATCGAGGCATAGAGTTCACATATCTTACCTTTTTCTTGTAGATCTGACCTCTTTCTTCGTAGATTTGACTTCTTTTCTTCATATCTAACCTCTCTTTCTTCAGATATGACCTCTTTCTCTTCATATCTGACCTCTTTCTCTTCATATCTGACCTCTTTCTTGGCATAGATCTTCACAGGTCAAACAAAACACTCTGCACTAGGGAAACAAATCTACGCACAGAGCTTATTTCACACAAATCTTCTTCTTCTTCAGTTCCCAACAATCACAGTTCTGGTCCCAACAACAAAACCATTTGTTGGAATAGGGGCAGACCCAGGGTTCAATTCTCAAGAGCACACCAACAAAACCCTAACTATCGACCCTTTCGGCAACACCTACGAAACAGATGAAATCTCACCCGAGGTAGAGGCAGGGGTGGTTGCAGGACTCAGGTGTCTGCAACCTTAGCTAGGACACCGATCTGTGATTATCTTGCTTACAACACACTTAGCATCATTTATTTTCTAACATACATTCATTAATACACTTCGCAGAAAGCACAAAGCACCGCAGTAATTACTCAGATCTAGCACTTAGCAATGATAAACAGGTTATACTCATTAAATTAAGCACCTAGCATCTTATGTATCATATCTAGCATGAATTCATATCTCATAAGCACAAAGCATCATTAGATCTATCTAAACATATCATAGCACTTAGGAAGAGAGAGAAAAACACATCAGCATAATACACAAAGTTATCGTGGTTCACCCTCACCCTGGGGCTACGTCCACAAAGTCTTCTTTATATTATCTTGGTCAAGCAGTTACAACACAGAGATTCAATGATCCCTACTTCACACAGGATAAAAGATATGCACAGCTCGCTAGATCCTTCTTCCTTTCTCCTCAACATCCAACTATAACAATCTGCACTTAGCTCTCTGATCTCATGCACATAGCTCTCTAAGATACATCTGATCACACAGATCCAAATACTAGCGCTAATCTTTCATTCATACACCACGCAGATGTATTACATTACTATCTCCTCTATCTTACTATCTATATTGCCTATTTATAGATTACAAAATGGGCCTAAATGTGGGTAAACCCACAGGTCGACATCCCTTTCCCGTTACATCAACCCAAAACCCTAAAATGGATCCCAAAATAGGTCTTGCTTCCTTATTTTCTTCTTCGCATTGTGCTCCTTCCTTGGCAAGCTGTCGCAGTCTCAAAAGTGGTCAAATATGACCATGTACTCTTCAAAACTTGGTCAAGGGCCAACATCACCCTAGATCAGTTCTATGGATTAAAATTCAGAAACAAGCCCAGGGCATACCACAAGAGTAGCTATGAGTTTGAGTGCAGTGTTGGGAAGGTGTAGATTCCCTACTTTGATGGTTCAACCAAGATGACTGCACATGCATGGGTACAAAAACTAGACACTTACCTGCAGCTTAACCCTATGAGGGAGATGGAGACCATCAAGTTTGCCATCATGTACTTGGATGGAAAATCTCATGATTGGTGGTATCATGGATTGACCACACTTAGCCACAATGAGATAGTAGCATACACAGAGTTCACTCAGAGGCTCATTGATAGGTTTGACCAGGACCCAGAGCTACATTTTAGGGAACTCACACAACTCAGATACACAGGAGCACTAGAGGTGTATATTGAGGAGTTACATAGGCTAGCATTCATGGTACAAGATGTGTCAAAATCTAGGCTTATGATTCTCTTCACTAAGGGCTTGATGGAACCCTTGAAGGGTTGGGTTAAGGATTTTAAGCCTACCCACTTGCACGATGCTATCTGGATGACGAGAGATCTAGGTCCAGTTGCAAAACCAAAATTTGTGCCTAAACCACCTCTAAACATGGGAGGGAGAGACCAAAGACCTCCAATGAACCCAAGAGGGAGAGACCCAAGGGGGTTTGATAGGGGAAGAGGCGGGATGGATGAGAACACTAGAAGGGAGCTAAGAATAAAAAAAATATGTTACACATGAAAAGATCCATGGAACCCATCCCACAAATGTATGGGCCATGGCAAGGTTCATTACATTGAGGTGACATCAGACAATGAAGAGGATGAGGATTTTGGCCACATCCAGAATATGGAGGAAGATACCACCAAAATTGCAGAGGAGGAGGTTGTAGGTCACAACAGTACAACAAAGGAGAGAGATACATTGGCATCTATCAGTGGGGTACCCAAGTACAACACCTTCAGGATGAGAGGAGTCTTGCAGGGGAAGAAGGTGTTAGTGCTCATTAATGGTGGATCTTCTCACAAATTCATTGACTCAGCATTGCTACAGAGGAGGCATATACCCACAGTTGAGTTTGAAGAATTCAAGGTGGAGGTAGCAGGAGGAAGCACCATGCCATGTAATAGGTACATTCTAGGGATGAATCTTACACTGGGTAGGTATGATTTAGTGCAGGACGTTTATGTGATGGATCTCCCAGAAACAAACATAATCCTTGGGGTATAGTGGCACAGTACATTGGGGCCTATCAACGCCAACTACAAGACCATGGAGATGTCTTTCACAGAGGAGAGTGGAAGAAAGGTAGTCCTCAGAGACATGAAAAAAAACACAACCAAGGTAGTCACAACGAAGAGGATGGAGGCCATTTTCAGAAGAGAGGAGATTGTGTATCTTGTTGAGTGCAAGATTTTGGCATGTGTGGAAAAAAAGGGGAAGGTTCACTACACACAAGAGATCCAGGGGATCATTGACGAACACAATAAGGTGTTTGGACCTATCCTAACAAGTGTGCCACTGAACAGGGGATTTGAACATATCATTGAGTTGGAGGAAGGGGAAAATCTAGTCATCACCACACCTTACAGACAGCCAAAGAAGTACAAGGAATAAATAGAGAAGGCCATCAAAGAGCTCTTGGATATGGGTCACATTAGACCAAGTTCCAATCCTTTTTCTTCTTCATTGGTACTGGTCAAGAAGAAGGATGGAACCATGCGCATGTGCATTGAATTCAGGGCCCTAAACAAGAAGACTATCAAAAACGGGTATCCCATTCTGAGGATTGATGAGATATTGGACGAAATCCATGGGGTTTTTTATTTCAAAAAGATTGACTTACATTCTGGTTATCATCAAATCAAAATGAGGGAGGAGGACATCCCTAAGACTTCCTTCGGGTGTCACTACGACCACTATGAATTCTTAGTGATTCCATTTGGATTAACCAATGCACCAACCACATTTCAGTCATGTATGAACCATGTCTTCAACAAACAGTTGAGGAATCATATTATTGTATGCTTTGATGACTTGCTAATCTATACAAATATGTGGGAGGAACACCTTCAGCAAGTGGAACAATCTTAATTATCATGGAGGGTCAATCCTTGTATGCCAAGGAGTCCAAATGTGAGTTTGGGATGATAGAGGTCCTCTACTTGGGGAACATTATTGGAGTTAAAGGAGTACAGGTACATCAGGAGAAGATTCAAGCCATAGTGGAGTGGCCCACACCTAAAACCCTTACAGAGTTGAGGGGATTTCTGGGTATTTGCAACTATTACAAGAGATTTGTCAAAGGTTTCTCCCAACTGTGTGCACCTTTGACCGATCTAACTAAGAAGGGAGCCTTTAGATGAAGTGAGGAGGCCCAAGATACATTTGACAGGATGAAGAAAGTAATGAGCACATGCCCAGTATTAGATTTACCATATTTCGACCAACCCTTCACATTGGAGTGTGATGCCTCCGGAGAAGGCCTTAGCGCCGTACTAATGAAAAATAGGCACCATCTTGCCCATGAGAGATGAAAATTGAGGGGACCCGATATACTTTACACCATCTACGACAAAGAGATGTTGGCTATCATGCATGCTTTGGCAAATTTCAAGCAATACTTGGTGGGTGCAATATTCGTGGTGAAATCAGATCACAACATCCTTAAGTACTTCTTGGAACATAAGGACTTAAATGATAGGCGACATAAATGGGTTAGTAAGATACAGGCTTATGAATTTGACATTGAATTTGTCAAAGGGAAGAAAAACATAGTTGCATATGCCTTATCCAGGAGGCCATTAATTTATGCCATGACAAATATATCAGTTGACTAGAAGGTTCACCTCTTGGTGGAATATTCCAAAAATCGGTTCGCTTGTCAGGTGATGGATGGAAAAATACAGGATGATAACTTCAGAGTCATAGATGACATCATCTATTACAAGGGTTGAATATTCTTGGTTCCTGAATCAACCTTCAAGGCCAAGATACTACAGGCATGTCATGACTCACCAGTGGCAGGGCACCAAGGGATTGGAAAAACATACAGGAAAGTAAGGGAAAGGTTCTCATGGAAGGGCCTCAAAGAGGATGTGATGAATCACATAAAGGAGTGTACTACTTTCCAGGAAAACAAGGATGAGCACACTCATCCAGCAGGACTGCTACAACCTCTACCCATCCCAGAGCACAAATGGGAGAGCATATCCATGGATTTCATCACAGGGTTGACAAGGGCACAGGGTAAGGATTCTATCTTTGTAGTGGTGGAAAGGTTGACTAAATTCGCACACTTCTTCTCCATTACTATTGACTTCAGTGCAGCACAGGTGGCCAAATTATTCTTCAGAGAGATCTTCAGACTACATGGACTACCCAAAACCATTTTTAGTGACAGGGATAGCCGATTTATGAACACATTTTGGCACGGTTTATTCAGGATGGTCGGTATGACCTTGACCCTGAGCACTAGTTACCACCCTCAGACTGACGACCAAACCAAAATAGTCAAAAAATGGATAGAAGGCTACCTCAGGAATTATGTAGTAGGGCAACGGAAGGCATGGGTTAGGTGGCTACACTTGGGGGAATATTGTTACAACACCATCTATTAGATGTCCATAGGCATGACTCCATTCAGGGCATTGAACAATTATGACCCACTCTCTTTTGTAGAGATTTCTTTTGGTGATAGAAGAGCCACGATGGTGCAAGATTGGGTGCAACAGAGTTAGGACATCCTCAGGGAGTTGAAGGATCATCTACAGAGGGCACAGAATCAACAGAAGGTCCAAGCGGATAAACATCAGGTAGAGCGTACTTTTGAGGTTGGTGACTTGGTCTACCTAAGGATCCAACTGTGCAGACATGATATTATAAAAAGGAGTGGAGCAGAAAATATCCAACCCCAATTATTTGGGCCCTACAGGATCATCAAAAAGGTAGGGGTCATGGCTTATGAGTTGGAGCTCCCACAAGGTAGCAGGATACACAATGCTTTCCACGTGTCATGCCTGAAGAGGTCCATCGGCCAACACATCATCCCACTTGAGGTGTTGCCACCTCTAGATGAAGAGGGGCAGTTGGTACTGGTGTCAGAGGAAATATTGGAGGTTCAGGTGAAGAAAATCTGGAGGAGAAGCATTAGAGAATACTTAATCAAATGGAATGATTTTACCATTGATGATGCCACGTGGGAGACTGAACAGGTGATACGGGAAACAGGTTCGAAATTTCTTATGGGCAAGCAATTTCTAGCAGGGGAGACTATAATGTCCCCCATCTCTTGATGAAGAGGTTTGGGAAGACTTAGTGGTCTAGTCATCCCCACTAGGCCATAGTCTCATGTAGCATGGGGAAATGTCAACTAACTCAATGTTATATTTTGAAGTTGACTCGGAAAAAGGTAAAAAGGGTAAAAAGTAACTCAATGAAGGAATAGAGCGCTTGAGGTTGAGTTAGGAGTTGAACCTAGGGGTTAACTTAACTCAATGGAGAAACATAAAAGAGGTATAAAGGAAATCCTAGGGAACACCTCTCATTCATCTTGGATATTATTACATTTGGCTATTGGGCTCTTGAGCACATAGTTTTGAGGGTTTTGGGAATACAAACCCTAGATAACAACTCAGTGGTGAAAGATTCCACTCACCTTGTACCAAGCTTGGTCTCGGGGATGAAATAATCCACCCACACCATTCTATAGTCTTCACAGGTACCAACATCGATTCAGGAGGGCAGCAGGCCGTACCATTGAGGGTTTTCCAGCAGGGGCACACCATTTCTTGGAGAGGAGTTCGATCCAGCTTTGTGACAGGGTCTATTGACATTCTAGCACCTAGGTATTACTTGCAAGGCCTTGTTCATCAGATTTGGAGAATTTTGGGAGGGTTACTCCCGCTAGATTATTATTTGGAGCATTGAGACGTTTTTTAGAGAAGGAGGGTGCATCTATGATTAAGATTTGTCCAGTTTGAGAGGGTTATACCTTAGATCTAACCCATAGATTTCTCCCAACAACTTAGGGTGGTCTGATCTACCTCTCTAGATATTTCCAGGGTGTTTAGAGGCCTCCTCCATCAGGGCCGAAATATTGAGCTTGACATTCTTCAAGAGGGCACAACCTGTATTAGGGTTTTGACAGTTTGGAGGGTAAAACTTGGCATCTGGTCTGCAGACTTTAGGGAGGGATTCTTATTTCCCCGATCCATCTTTTGGTGGATTTTAGCACTATTTGGAGATCTCCTTCAGCTGGGACGAAATCTTGGTCTTCTCATCATCTTCAGTAGGGTGTACCATCAACCAGGGGGGGGTTGGACATAACCCTGGTTCTTCTTGTATTTACCTTCATTGCATATCCAGCCTTTGGAGGCTAGTTTTTTCTTATTGGGAGAATTTTTTAGCAACTCATATATTATCTCTTGGAGCCATCTGATGTTATTCCATATATCCATCCACTTTGTATCAGGTTCTTTCTTTTCATAATAATAAAGGCCAGATCTATGCTTTTGGATTCCATATCTTGTGTACTAGTTAGATATTGTATTTGTGTTGAGTATATCTTCATATCTGTGTTTAACAACAAAATATAACCCTAAGGGTGAAACTTGAGAGGCCAACCTACAAACACAAACAACAAACAAGTAAATCAGGGGTTAATTAGTGTTCCAAGCAAAAAAATTCTTGGGAACATTACAGAGGGGAGTATCTATCTAAGGTGATAGTGGGTATTTACTCTTGTATTTGTCCCACATTTGTGGATTGGGTCATGATTTCCCAACCTACAATACGTGCGATAAAATTTTGGCACTATTGTCAGGGAATATTTTGAATCCTCTTATGCACCCTAACGACACTTTGGCAAGCTTTGATCCCAAATCCTTTACCCCTAGATTTCCTGGCAACTCCACTTGAGGGAAGTTCCCTTTCCTGTTTCCTCTTTTGATGAGCTAAATCTCATCTAGCGACTCCACCACCCCATAATCCTTCTTCGCAAAGGACCCTTCCCCCTAGAAGATTCAAACCTTCCAGGGATTTCCAAATAAATCCTCCATTTAACTCCCCGATTGTCAAAAACCTTTTCCATGGTAATCTCCCCTTTGCAATAATGGATCAGTCATGGGAAAAATTCCTTTATAATCCCTTTAACATGGTTTTCATTGGTGGATATCCCAATACCATTCCTAAAGAAACCAACAAATGGTTTCCAAAGTTTGTGGGAAACAATTTGGTCACAGTTGAGGAACACCCTTATGCAATTAGCAGAGTCATGGAGAATGAAGATGTTGCAATGAATTTTCTAGCCACATCTCTTACTGACAATGCCAAAAGGCGGTTTAAAGGATTTTATGAAAATAAACTTGCATCATATGAAGATTTCTCTAAGTTGTTCATGAATAGATGGGAAATAAATAAGGATAGTGTAATGATAATGACTCAATTCAACCAAATTAAAAATAAGGAGAATGAGACGATGAGTGAATTCAGTGACATAATTGATAACCTACATGGCCAAATCCTGAAGGATTTGTGCCCTTATGAACCAATTGTCGGTATCCTCTATGTGAATTCCTTTGAAGGGAATTTTGGCTTCATCCTAAGAGATAACAATCCCACCACTTTGGCACAAGCCAAATAACATAGTGTATAGATCGAGGATAATCATATCTCCTCCAAGATTGATCATTTTCAGTATCCTCGTGCTAAGCTAGAAGAAAAGATGAAGGTACCAAGAAATAGTGCACTAGATAAAATAGCCCCCATAGCTTAGAATCTTGATCAGATGAATACTCAGTTCATCCAGACCCATAATCATTTTATGACCCGATTGACAAACTTGGATAGGTATCATTCTACTCCAAGTCCTCTATTCATCATAAAACAGAAGGATGGTACAGGATGGAAGGAAATGCCTCAATAAGAGGCAAAGGTTGTTGATACTTTAAATCTCATTGGGATGGTCAATATGAATCATAATGGTGCTCTCCTTCTCAAGAACCTCATCTGGAGGAGGAATGTCCCGGGAGGGAGGAATACTCACCTGACAATATGAACTTCATTGAAACTATTTTTTTTTTTAAAGACAACAATGATGATGCGTATGTGGACATAACACAATAAAAACTTGATGAAGTCCACAAAAGGGGAGCTAGATAAGTTCAACTCTGAGTGATTAACCAGATGACTGAGGATAATAGGAAATAATTGAAGAAAAGGGAAATCCTAAAATTATGTTAGAAGGAATAATATTCCTATAAAAAATCCAGTTCATTCACAATAAAATAAACAAGCTCCATCTTAGTCGAGAAAATAAGATCCATCTCAATCACCATGAAAATTCGTCCAACCTCTCCCACCTCCAGTCCATGACTTGCTTCTAAAACTAACACATACATATGAAGAAATTCAGTTGAACATAGACATCCCAGCCATGGTCGGAAAGATGAATATAACAGTTCCTATGGTGGAAATATGAAAGATTCCCTTAGTTAGAAGAGAAATCTTGAAATTATTGAATATACCTGCAAAAACATTAGATACTACTGTGATTTTGAATACTATGTATCATGGACGACAAGAGGATGATAACCCTTCTTTCTATCTTTCACTTTCCACAAATGGTCTCCATCTAAATAATTGCATGCTAGAATTAGGACCCTCGACAAATGTGATGTCCCTAAATGTCTTGAACCAACTTGGCTTGAAGATAAAATTCCCTTATGGAAATGTTTGTGGCATTGATTCGAAGAAGGTGAAGGTCTATGGTCTCAAAGAAGATGTCGAAATGTATTTGTTTTTTAGGGAGTGTTGATAGCAAGTTTCAAGAATGAACCACACTTTTCAAACGCTTGTTTTAGAGGTGTTAATCCATCCTTGATAGTCTGTGTATTCTTGTCTGTTTGTGAATTAGTTTTCATGGTTGATAAAGGATATCTTGCAGAGTCAAAATGGTAGCAGTTGGTGGCAAGTTGATCTAGATTATTAATTTCAGTTTTACTTTACTGTCAGAGTCTTTTTGTATGGTGTTCATCGGGGATATCTAAATCAGACTTTGGTCCATACCCTTGTACGAAGACATCAAAATTACACTCACTATGTCCTTCTACCCTTAGTGTTTTTCTCAATATGAATATCACCCATGCACACATTCTCATGGGGGGTGGAACTTTTGAGATCCTATATAGAAAGCAGTTGGTCAAGAAACACGTGATGGATATTTTCGACCTTGATTATCATAGTGAGTGTGAGTTTGATGTCCCTCACCATATCATTGAGTATGATTTTCGATATTTTCCTTTTCTATAGGAATATTGCATAGGCACTTAGCTTCCAAAGACAGATAAATACAAAGAAAAGCTTGCAAAATTCCAAGGAAAGGAGTCAGGGTCCATCAAGATATTGAAGAAATAAGTGGATAAGAAAGACAAGGAACATGAAAAGGCCATTAAGGATGTGGTTAATACAAAACCACCCTCATACCCTTACATTGTGAATATACCTTACATTAACTACAGTGAAGGGAGCCTTGCATTTATATGGGATAAGAAGAGGGGTGAGCCTAAATATGATCAAAGGAATGATGTTCTATGGCTTGGCCATTAAACTGTCAAGAAGAATTATAAGGAAGGAGAGTATTACTTTTCTACTATGAAAGGGAAGAATATGCCACTGCTAGTGGATGAGTCTCCTATTCAACCCTATGCCAAATGAACTTGAATTCTTCACAACCCAGGCCCCAGGTAAGTAGGCAGGTCATATTGCCTTGTTGCATTTGCATATTCATTTCTCATGGTAGTTTAGTTGCATTTCATTTCTGATTTTCATTTTTCTCTACTTGAATTATTCATTTATATATTTTCATTTCATCATAATATAAGAACAAAGTGCAAACTTTGCTTTTCTAAATTAGTTGTCATTTTTTAATTTTTTAATTTTGATTATATGAGCAAAGGGTGAGTGAGCCACCCTATGTTTTATAGTTTAATGTTTCAGTGTGTGTAGGAATAGGTCTAACCAGGAAATGTTGAGGTCCTCATGTGCTTTGTGTCGAGTACATGTCCCTAAGTAGAAGCCATATGTTACCCCCCATTTCTAGGTATAACTAAGGATATGATGTCTCAAGGCACTTAGGTTGCAGACAAAGAGTGTTGAGGGATGGATTGTCTTATGATGTCTAGTTACATAGATGAAGACCCACTTCACCACCATACGTCTTTGATTCGTCATGATGGGATTCACAACATCAGTCTATTTATGGAAGACAGTGGGTCTTTCTCCATGAGGTACAAGTCGAGTATTGTGGTAAGTGTCACTTTAATACTTGAGGCATTTGAATATGTTGTATTTAAAGATAATATTGATTATAAAATGTCTTCTTGGTAATTATGCTCTTTTCCTTGTTTCACCTTGGTGATTGACATCATGCCCTAGAAAGTGGTCACCCTTGGGGAAATGTTTTCTATTGGGAGGTCTCATTGATAAGGCATCATACCATTCTCGATCATACTTAACACTTTCCACACTCCATCCTTTTCTTTCCCCCACCTTTTGGGATTTTTAGGTGTACTGACCCACGAAGGGATTGTACCTCATTTCACGAAAAGAAGGGGTTGAAGGCCCAGAGGGAAATGTAGCTGGAAAAAGATAAAAGAAATAGTATAACCTTCTATATGCTCACCCAAAGAGGTCTTGAGAACATTGAAACATTTCTCCTAAAAGAAATTGAATACTTGCAAAAGCAATTCACATTGTATAGATATCTTGCTTGTTGAGGTGTGTACACTTTTGCGGTGTCCATTTCTTTCCATGCATATGGCACTCTGTGTACCTCTATATTCAAGTGATGTCATGGTAATATTTTATTACCGTGTCTTATAGTACCCAATTGTTTTGAAATGTAATTAATTAATGGAAATAAATGGGTTTTAAAAAAGGATGCATTGAAAACAAAGGTGCAACACACCCTCTATAAAGGCACCCATAAATGAGACAATATGAACCCTTGTATGTCATGAACCCCATGCCCAAAAGTTTTACTCCCATCCATTCCAACTTCTTTGCATGACTTAGAGAGGGTCCACCTAGGAAACACTCATTGACTTGAGAAATGACTTACCTAATAGGTCACCATGACAACCCTCCCATACCTAAACTTGGCAAGTTGCATAGGGTCTTTGAGCACTTGTTTAATTTGAAATGGTAGTTTTGCACATGTATATATGGATATTTTATTAAATGCGATTTTATTTTCCATGATACATTTGATTTGAGATCCTTGGTTTTCACACTCACTTGTCTTTGCAGGACCTTTCTTGGTGGACATTTTAAAGGAACAAGCCTAGCTTGGGCCTTCATTGGGGTAGGAAGCCCAAAGTTTGGATTCCATGATCCACACCCTGGGAGCAGCTGGATGGTGAATTTTTCCTTTGGAGGAAAGAGAAGGCACCTTGGAAGATGAGACCTAGCCCATTTTAGCCCAACATTTGGCCTTGGAAGGTCAAAATGCCATCTTGGAGGGCTTTACGTCACATTGGGGCTAGGTTTTTGATGATGGTGGTGAAGTTTGATGATGGCCCAACATGATTGATGGAGAGGAAGACACTTCCCATGGTTCCACGTGGCCTTTGGAGGTCCAACGTTCTCTTAGAAAACTCAACAATTTGCTAGAAGTGCCAAAACCTCAACCTCTAGGGGTGTGGCATCACCTTTAGGGTTTTTCTTTTGTGTAAACATTAAATTATTTTGTAAAGGGGAAAAATAAAGGAGGTCGACCTCCTTATTTTTTGTTTTACCCTAATGATATGTGGACAAACTAATTTTATAGGTCTTGTATAAATAGAGACCTAATTCATTTCATTTTATCATAGCTCTCTCACTTGAGAAGACATACTTGGCTGAAATTTTCGCCCTCTTTGGGCATTTGTTCTATCTCTCTCTCTCTTGTACTAAATTTTGGATGCTTATTGGTCCATTGTGGAGCTACAGTGGCTCTCTAGCCTTATTGGAGGTATATTCTTGCATGTGGATGGAATTTACTAGGTAAACGAGGGTTTTATCTTGCTATCTTATGGAATTGGTAAGGAAATTTCTACATTTGTGGGTAATTTATTCTTGTTTCATGGTGTTCTTGTATAAAACCCTTGAAGGAGTATAAAGGAATGCACCCTCCACCAAGTTCCATTTTAATTTTTATTTGATAATTTATTTTTCAAAAGGTTGCTAGAAGGAGTAAAAGGGATTACACCCTCCTAGACTTACCTTTGTTGAATTCATATGCTCTAGGGAGTAAAAGGGATTACACCCCTAGAGAAGTAGTGGATCTAACTCTTACAACCAAGACTCCATTAACCAATAAATTAAAAACACTAATAAAAAAATTGTATTGGTATACATGAAATTGAGAGATATTACGTTTGTTCAAATTGCAATCTTTTCATAGTGTTATAAGCTTGCTTGAGCCACTAAGGCATCCAACTTAGTCTAGTATTTCCCTTGATATAATAAATTTAATGCTAACTCAACTCTTACCCAAGAATCTTATCGAAGCTCCTTTTCCACTTCCTAAATCATCCTATGGGGGTTTCACCTTCCATCACCTCACTTTCCATATCAATCCCCCTAGGGTCATCAAGATTCCCCCCTTGTGATTTTCCTCATCACTAAAGAAAGAGGAGTATCTATCTAAGGTGACAGTGGGTATTTACTCCCAAATTTTTCCAACGTTTGTGTATTGGGTCGAGCTTTTCCTAATGTACATTATGTGCAATAACATTTTGGCATTGTTTCCAGGGAAGATTTTAAATCCTCTTATGTGCCCTAATGATTCTATGGAAAGATTTAATCCCAAAGCCTTTACCCCTATGGAAACTTCACATGAGGGAAGTTCCCTTTCTTATTTCCTCCTTTGATGAGCTAAATCTAATATGGTGACTCCACCACCCCAAAATCCATCTTCCCAAAGGACCCTTCCACCTAGAATATTCAAACCTTCCAAGGCTAACTGAAGAAAGCTTCCATTTAACTCCCCCATTGTCAAAACCCTTTTCCATGGTAATATCCGCATTGCACCAATGGCTTGTCCTTGAGAAAAATACGTTTGCAAGCCCTTGAACATGGCTTCCATTGTTGGATATCCCAATACCATGCCTAAGAAACCAACAAATGGTTGCCAAAGTTTCTTGGAAACAATGTGGTCACAGTTGGAGAACACCTCTATGTAATTGGTCTAGACATGGAGAATAAAGGAGTGGAACATGAAGATGTGCTAATGAATTTTGTATCCACATATATTACTTACGATGCCCACAGGTGTTTCAAACACTTGCATGACAATCACCTTCCAACATATGAATATTTTGTTAAGTTGTTCAAGAACAGATGGGAAACAAAGAAGGATAGCATAATGGTAATGAATTTATTCAACCAAATTAAAAATAATGAGATGGAAACAGTGAGTGAATTCAATGAAAAAATTTATAAGCTACATATCCAAATCCTGAAGGGTTTGTGCCTGTCTGAAGCAATTGTTTGTCTCCTCTATGTGAATTCCTTTGAAGGGAACTTTGGCTTCATCCCAAGAGATAAGAATCCCACCACTTTGGCACAATCCAAAGAACACAGTGCAAACATCGAGGAGAATCTTCTCTCCTCCAAGATTGATCTTTTTTAGTATCCTCATGTCAAGGAAGAAGCAAAGATGAAGGTTCCAAACAACAATTCTCCAGATCCAATATCCCTCATAGCTTAGAAGCTTGATCAAATGGATACTTAGTTTGTCCATATCCATAATCAAGTTATGACCTGATTGATGAACTTGGATAGAAATCACTCTACTCCAATACCTGATGATGATGAGTATGTGGGAATAACATAGGAACATCTTGATGAAGTCTACAAAAGGGGAGCCATAGAAGGTTAGATCATAGTGCTTAACGAGATGATCGAGGATCAAAGGAAATAATTGAAGAAAAGGGAAATAATAACTTATGCTAGAAGGAATAAGATTCTTGTCCAAAATTCAGTTCATTCACAACCATGGAAACAAGCTCCATATCACCCGCTAAATGAAGCTTCATCTCAATTAGCAGGAAAAGTCGTCCAACCTCTCCCACCTCCAGTCCATGATTTCCTTCCAAAACGAATGCAGAGAGATGAAGAAATTCAATTGAACATAGATGTCTCAACCATGGTTGGAAAGATGAATGTGTTAGTTCCTATGGTGGAAATGTTCAATATTCCCTCTGTTAGAAGAGAAGTCTTGAAAGTATTGATGATACCTGCAGAAGCAGTAGATCCTCATGTGATTTTGAATAGTATGCGTCATGGATGGTGAGAGGATGATACCCCTCCTTTTATATCTTTCTCTCTCCACAAATGGTCTCCGTCTAAATAATTTCATTCTAGACTCAGAAGCCTCATAAAATGTGATGTCCCTAAAGGTCACAAACCAACTTGTCTTGAAGACAACACGCCATTATGGAAATGCTTATGGAATTGATTCAAAGAAGGTGAAGGTCTACAGTATCATAGAAGATGCTGAAGTGTATTTGCTAGACATAGTGGTCATTGATGTTCTAGATTCCAGGGGCATGCTTTTTTCGAGGAGTTGGCCTGCTACACTCAATGGTTTTCTTAGTATGGATCTCACCCATGCACACATTCCCATGGGGAATGACACTTTTGAGATCCTATATAGTAGGAAGGTGTTCAAGAAGCACATCATGGATATTTTTGGCCCTGATTATCATAGTGAGCGCGAGTTTGAAGTCCCTCTCCAGATAATTGATTATGATCGACGAGATTTATTTTTTCTACAGGAAGACTGCATAGATACTTTTCTTCCAAAGATAGATAAATACAAAGAAAATCTTGCAGAATTCCAAGGAAAAGAGATAGGGTCCATCAAGATATTGAATAAAGAAGAGAATAAGAAATATAAGGAATGTGAAAAGGCCATTAAGGATGTGGTTAATACAGAACCACCCCTATACCCTTACAATGAGAATATACCTTACATTAACTACATTGAAGGGAGCCTACATTGATGTGGGATAAGAAGAGGGGCGAGACTAAATATGATCAAAGGAATGATGGTCTATGGCTTGGCCCTTACATCGTCAAGAAGAAGTCCAAGGAAGGAAAGTATTACATGTCTACTATGAATGATAGGAATATGCCACTTCCAGTGGATGAGTCTTTTCTTCGACCCTATGTCAAAAAAACTTGACTTCTTCAGGGCCTAGGCCCTAGGTAAGTAGGTAGGTCATCTTTCTTTCTTGCATTTGCATCTTGATTGATCATGGTAGTTTAGTTGCACTTCATTTCTAATTTTCATTTTTCTCTACTTGCATTATTGATTTACATATTTTTCTTTCATCATATTATATGAAAAAGTGTAAAATTTATTTTCTAGATTAGTTGTCAATTTCAATATTTTGAATTAGAATATATGAGAAAAGGGTGAGTGAGCCACCCTAGATTTTACATTTTATTGTTTTAGTGTGTGTAGGAATAGGTCTAACCAAGAGATGATGAGGTTCTCATGCACTATGAAGAAAGTACATGTCCCCAAGTAGGAGCCAGATGTTATCCCTCATTTATAGGGATTACTAAGGGGATGATGTGTCTAGGCCATTAGGTTGTAGATATGGAGAGCCTAGTGTTGAGGAAAAGGTATGTATTACCTTACTCAATCATTTTAAGATCTTGCCTAGCTAGCACAAGATACTTGGGAATGTTACTCGGGGTTTATAGCCTCCAAAATATTCACTCAATCTGCAAGTATTAATTACAAGGACTGAGGCTGATTTTATAATTTAGATATGTTGCAATATAAAATAAAATTTATAAAATCTATTGGAATGTACACATGTTTTATGATAAAGTAAGCATGGAGATCAAAAGCGAAAAAACTAACCAAGTTATGTAAACACATGTATGACACATAATAGCAATATGATTTTATTTCATTCTGAGATACCAAAAGTGTTTTTCTCTTTACAAAACCCCTACGAGGGTATGGACCAAAGTCTGATTTAGATATACCCAATGAACACCATACAAAAAGACTCCGACATCAAAGTAAAAATGAAATTAATAATCTAGAGCAACTTGCCACAAATTACTACCATTTTGACTCTGCAAGATATCCTTTATCAGACATGAAAATTAATTCACAAACAGACAAGAATACACAGACTATCAGGGATGGATCAACACCTCTAAAACAAGCATCTGAAAAGTGTGGTTCAGTCTTGAACCTTGCTATCTACAATAAGACCCTCATATCAACAAGAGAATTAGGCTTTCGAATAAACTTGGAAATGAATGAAAACTGAAACTATGTCATGTAACTCAAGAGAAAACCTTAGTCTTGTTTTTCCTTCTATTCTCCCATGTCTCTTCTTCTCATTGAGCTTTTATTCTTTCCCAATAAGTTGAAGTAGTTCAACTACTTTCTTTAATTAAGTTGATTTAACTTAACTAATTAATTTAGGAGAAATAAATAATAATAATATAGTTAAGGGTCTTAATTAATAATAACTAAGTAGGTGGGACCCCTTGTGACTCCCGTAATTTCTTTTTTTTAAATCATGAAATATAACACACAAAAGATAATCATTTTGACCATGTTCCACCCTTGTAACTCCCTTGAATATATTTTAAACTGGATATTTAACTATGAGCAATAATTTATATCATATCCAAAAAGAATATATACCCACATTATCCACAAAACATAAAAAATAGGGCTTGATGTCCAAAATACGCTGAAATCCATTAAACATTGTCCTCGTCAACTAAATCATATAAAACATAATTTAAAGACCATATTTTCCACTTTGTGAGACAATTTTCCTTTTTTCATTGTTGTTTCCCTTAGAGTTTTTTGAGGAATCCTATGGTTGATTGGACCCTTGGGGCTATATCTCGTTGATCTCATGGGAGAATTCATCATTTAAATGCAGGCGAGAATACACATATTTAGAGGAATCAGTGGAGGGAGAAGAAGGGGAGGCAACTTCTTTTCCTTTGTCTTGCACAGGTTGGGGAACATCAGTTTTCAATATCTTACTAGCGTGTTAAGACTGAACTGGAAAAACAACAAGGGAAATTTGGACATAGGGATTAATATATGGTGGTAAAGGAAATGACATAGTGGGCCAACCCCGATGGTGAGAGACAGGCTGGTGGAGAATCTCTTTCCAACCGTCATTTGCAGGGAGTTTGGGTTGCAAAGACACATGTGGAGGAATGAAAATGCCAAGAATATTCTAAGGAGGATAGAAATGGGGTCTTTATGGTCAAGGGTGCATTATCCCATAGCCAACCCAATTAAAGAACCATTCTGGCAACAACTAGTTCACTTCTTACGGGTCAGTGTCAAAATGGATAGAAAATTTATGCCTCCTATGGCCTCGGTTCCAATTTCCCCTGCCTCGGTTATTTCGACCAGTGTTGTCTCTATTGAAAAATCTCATTCTGTAGCAACAATTATCAGTAATGAAGCTCTTATTAAACCATACATGACACTTTGCTTACATGAATAAAAAGTTGGCTCCAAAATTTACACGAGATGCATGCAAATCCATTCATAATACATCATTCATTAATTGTCATGTGAACATAGAATGATAGGGTTCATGGGAAATATGGAGGGAGCATAATTAGAGAAAAATCGTATCATGGGGGGAATAAATATATGAATATTGTTCAACAATTAACCAAATAATTAACTCTGTATATAAAAATATCAAGAATATCAGTCCTCAACCCTTGCTATGTTATCTTTCTTTTGCTTCCACACAGACTTCTCTTTTTAAAATTTATATCACAGAATAGGGTTGAAATAAGTGAAATCGGGATCATGAAGGGAGTGTGATTAGAGAAAAATAGTAGAATGATAGGGAAACATTACGAATATTGTTCAAGTGAAAAAATCAAAACATGCTACCTCTGATGCAATCAAAATATATCTCTATCCAAAATTTTGAAGTTTAAACTATTTTGTTTCCAAAACAATAATCCAAATTGATTCCTTCTTTAACAAAATTGCTCGTTGGCCTCCGAATTGTTTTACACAATAAACTATCTGATATTCCCATAAATATTTAACCACAATAGCCATTATAACAATATTGTCATTATATAACAAAAATGACGAACAACATCATAATCACTATAGGAATATAACAATAATATTAGAGTGAATGAGCCATGATTCATAACATCAACCCCAACAATGGTCCCTTAAATTCCATAGGGTCATTCATAGTGCTCCCAAAACAAAACTCATATCCATCATTAAATCAAACCACAATTCAATGCAACTTCCTTTTAACTTCATTTCGGGCAGTATTACTCAATTCGAGCCTCAGACATTTCAAACATAGGTTCTTTCTTAACAATAAAACATGACAATTTAACCAAGAGGAATAACATTTGTTATCAGGAACACAAGATTCAACACACTATAATTTCCAATGAATAGTTGAGTACATATTATTTCCACAATTTCCAAGCAAGGGACCAATAAAACCCGTTCCCAAGTAACCGAGAAATAACAATTCGCTCATCAACTCAAACTGGAGTAAGCAATGCTTTTACTGTAATGCATAGGGTTCAAGATATGTCAATGACAGTGAGTGCTAGAGATAGCGGGGGAAATTTAGACAGGGGTTTTGGCAATTACATAGCATGGAAAACTCATTCCACGGGTGCTTTTCATTATTATAATCAATCAATAATTTGCAACATTCTATAAACTTCATGATCTTCGTATAAACAATTGTAACTTCCAAAGAACAAGTGAACCCAACACTTCCTTCAACACAACATAAAAAGTGACCAAATAAAAAAACCGTGCCCAAACCAAAATAACACAAATAGTACTCCCATCACAATTTGGGTAATAAATGTCCTCATATCTGTATAAGGTTCACCACACAACAGTGACAGTGAGGCAAAAAGAAAGAAGACTAACAACTGAGGGTTTTTCCAAGATAAGACATGGAAGGTTTTAGTCCTTCATTCATATTTCACTTAAACATTCACAGGTTTGAAATTATGGCGCGAGTATACTAACCACAGAGAACAACAATGTCAATCTATAAGTGGGGTATTCAAAAAACCCACAGGTAAGGCTAAGATAACCCATTTCAATAGGGAGGCCAAACCCACAATATAGAACCATAGGCAAGGTAGGCTCAACCACAACTTTTAGTCAACAAATCTTTGTAAATAGTTACATGCATCAAAGACACCACAACCATTTTTTAATGCCAGCAGTCTCAGAAAAACCACCACATGAAACCAAGGATGCAACCATAAATACACAGTTCCAAACAAAAATAATGACAACTTCGGAATTTTATAGACCACGAGCAACCAGAGCCAACATTTTGATTTAAGGGCAGAGAAAATTTCATGGATGCAAAAGTTATAAAACCCCATACCTGTAAAATATTGTGTAAGGAGAAAAACCAAGGTTGTATACTTCCTCCACGACCGGGCAAAGAAGAGAAACAACAACTAATAGAGAAAAAATGCAAGAATGAATAGGGTGGTGGGCTTGAGGTGAGTTTGAGTGACATGCATTTACTGCATGTCTCTTCTTCCTTCAGATATTCATTCATATCTTAGTATGAGCCAAGCCCACTAGCTATCTCACTATACCATTAACATTCAAAACCATTAATACAACCAAATATTCCAACTTTCCATGTTACAATTTGCAAAGTGCGCAATATTCCAAAGTGCGCCACCCCTTGTCACTATCCATATTTTTCATATGAAAACTTGCTAGGAACACAATCAAATTTAAATTCAACCAATGCACATATATATAGTAGCAAGGGTCGAGGTGATTACCCAATCCTTGTTATGGATAATATACAATATCAAAATTAAAACTACAGTGTATTTCTTTCATCCAAAAGGAAGCATAATCATATTTCGTGAGAGATAATCATGATCATATTATTCCTTGTTTTAATCACCTTTCCCAAAACATATTATCATAAGCATTTTAACCATGATTTGAAGCAAATGAGTTGTAGAAATTGTGTCGCAACCAATACATATGAAAACAAAATATAAGTGTCACTTCTCCATCATAGTGCCATAAGTTAAACAAGGTAGTCCCACCTACTAGTATATTATTAATAAAGTTAAATAATAAAGATTGGCAATCATTTGCGAGCATAGTATTCAATGTTGGGCTTTCAAGCATCAACAAACTAGCGAATCCACAAGGAAATATGTTTCCAATAGATTAAGAACTCAAAATGTCTAGTTTTATAGACTAGTGAATCGTAGATCAAAGAATTATTTACCATAATGATTATGCAACAGGGGGAGTGAGGCAATTTAAGGGAAAAAAATGGTTTGAGACTTTGGGAATAGCTCATGAAAAGTGTTATGTATGAGGGGTTTGTTCCTGTATGCATAAAGTTCAATTGGTCACAGTAAAAATGTTTCTTGTTTTAAGGAGAAAATTTTTGGTATGCTCTTTTGAATCTCAGGGTGGAGGGAAGAAAGGGATAGTAGAAGTAGGAATGCAAATCCAATCATCTATCTAACAATAGTACTGGAAGCAGAGAGAAATTTCAGTGATGTATATGAGGAGGACATCATGATAGTTGTGTAACTTGATTGTTATTGATCAACAATACTTACAGAATATCATCATTGTGACAAAACTGATCCAGAGTTTATTTCTGATAAATAAAATGGATAAAAACAAAAGAAAAACAACAGAAAATGAATCAATCAATAAAGAAAAACCCCAGATAGTGAAAAAGAAAACTATAATACAATAGTGAATTCCATGCAACGTTTATCTTTCAAGTTGGTTCCACATAATGTTTCAAGTGGGATTCGTTGGTGCTGTAGGAAAATAATCGCTCTTCCAAGTCTTTTAGAAGATAACAATTTATGCCCATGACAAAAGAGATTTTGAAAGGACCAAGCCATAATTTTTTAAACTTCGAATGTTTTCCTCTGTCAGCATGTGATGAATCCCAAAGCAAGACTTTCTCATTTACTTTAAATTTGATAACTTTTGTGCTTTTGTTGAAATATTTCTCAACAGTTTTTTGTCTTCTCTTTATGTTTTCCAAGGAAAACATCCTTTGTTCCTCTAAAGCTAACAGTGCATTTATCCTTTGACGTACATTGGGAGAATTTAATTCTTCGATCTATAACATCAACCGTAGAGAAGAAAGTTCCAATTCAGTAGGAAAAATAACTTCTTGACCATAGACAAGCTGAAAGGGAGTGCAACCTGTGCTTACCTTGGTAGTAGTGTGATCTTCCCAAAGGGCGTAAGTGAGGAGGGTGTTCCATTGATGAGGCTTATCTTCGATGAGCCTCTTTATGATCCTAACCAGATTTTTGTTAGTAGACTCGACTTGCCCATTTCCTTTAGGGTAATACGTTGATGAGGTGAAATGTTTGACCTCCAACTTAGCTAAAAAATGAGTCAATTTAGCAGAAATGAAAGCAAGACCATTATCTGTAATAATCTCTAAAGGAATTCCAAATCTATAGAAAATATTAGTTTCCAGGAAAGAAATTACATGTTCATCCCGTGAGTTTTTAAGTGAGACAACTTCAGTCCATTTAGTGAAATAGTATGTGATTGTCAAGATAAAAGCCTGCCTTATTGAAGACAAAGGATTAATAGGACCAATAAAGTCCAGAACCTATTAGAAAAGGAAAATTAGGGAGGACAGGTTGCAAATGCATGGCATAAACACATTCTTTCCGAGTTAACTTTCGACACTTGTCACGAGATCTTGAAAATTTATAAGAATCTCGAAAAATTGAAGGCCAATAATAACCTTTTCTGATGATTTTAAAAGCAGTAGTTTTAGTAGAAAAGTGGCCACCAACATGAGTAACAGAATATGAAGATACATGAGTTTTTTGTAACAATTTTTGTGCTTACTCTTTATTCACACATCGAAGTAATATACCATCAGTAGATCTCCTGAAAAAGGTCTCCTAAAATAATATATCTGGAAGATTCAAGACAGAGCCTTCTCCTTTGATGAGTATCTATGTCATCTAGGCATTTTCGATATTACAAGTAATACACCAGATGTTATATGAGGGATGCTCAACTATATAAAGGGTTTGACTCTCAATATAAAATAATGTTGAAAGAGGATTATCCTTATCATCAATTTCTTCACTTGCTTCATCATGTTGAGCTAAGTGAAGGGCTAAGTCTCGTCCCTTAATTGTTTTTGAAGTCATGATGGTTAAATAATGCTCCTAGATTTTTCCAAGACAATGCGCAAGCTTCCCTAAAAGATACATTTGTGAAAGAAAAAACTTGACAGTAGGAAAAGGGACTTTTACATGTGTGTGCTTGCCTAGGATAAAGTGGTGAAATTTTTCCATAGCTTTAATAAGAGAAAAAACATGTTTTCGATATAAGAGTACTTGAATTCATCATCTGATAAGATTTGACTCATGTAAATCTACTTGTTTTTTGTTATTCTGGTCATCACATTGTAAGAGAATAGAAGAAACTACTTCCTCATTGGCATTAGTGTATACGATAAAATCTTTCTCAAAGTCCAATTTCGCCAAAACTGGTGTGAAACTATTTCCCTTCTTAATCCTTACGAAATCATTTTAGATGTCTTGAGTCTAAGAAAAGGAGTGATCTCTATTTAGAATATTATGAATTGGTTTGACCATTAAAGCAAAATTAGGAACAAATCTACGGACAAAGTTGATAATGCCCATAAAGGATTGAACCTCCTTTTTGTAAGTGGGGTCAGGAAGGTTCATAATAGTAGTAATCCTTTCGAGATCTATGCTTATTCCTGAATCATAGACAATATGTCCAAGGAGATTTCCCTTGGTAACACCACAAATAGATTTAGAAGGATTTAAAGAAATGTCGAACTTTCTACATCTCATGAGAACTTTTCTAAGATGACCAAAATGATCTAATCGATTCCTTGAATAAACAATCAAGTCATCAAGATAAATTTGGATAATCTTACATATCATATCGTCAAAAGCTATCTACATAGTTCCTTGGAAGGTGGCAAATGCATTAGATAATCCAAAAGGCATGCGTTCATAAGCAAATGTGCCCCAACGTGTAGTGAAAGTGGTTTTGTATCTATCAATCCTTTTTACCTTGATTTGATTATAACCAGAGAAACCATCAAGTAAGGACATCATTTGTGACCCTGCAACTTGTTGCAAAATCATTTCCATGTTAGGGAGAGGAAAATGGTCTTTTACGCTTTATTTATTCAATGCGCAAAAATCAATGCACAATCGGATCTGTCTGGTTTTCTTCCGAACATGGACCAAATTGGAAACCCACTCAAAATATTTAGCCGGGAAAATTATACCATCCTTCAAAAGTTTTTCCAACTCCTTCCTAAAGTAGCTTCAAGTGCGGGGTTAATGGGTCTTTGTTTTTTACTAACTGGTTTTATCCCTTCCTTTATAGGAATGAAATCATGTATGAGAGAAATATCAAAACCACGAAGATCCTCATATGACCAAGAAAAAACATCTTGAAATTTCATCTTTTCTTCATCGGTACATTAGGCACCTATCTTAACATTCTTGGGAGAATTGGGTGTTCCAATGTTCAAGGAAATGGTTTCACCCACTTTCTTTGTTGACTCCTCTTCTTTATGCATTTCTTTTTTTCCTACATCACTCAACGAAAATAAACTTTCAAGAGAAGTCAATCCTTTCAGAATTTTGTTGTTTTCCATGGATATAATATCCTTGGGCTTAAATGGTTCATTTTGTATGAAAGAACAGATGCCTTCATCACTAGGGAAGACCTGCCATGACTCTACATTATCAGGAATGTGAGGACAATATAAATATTGAAAAGTACAATCAGGTCTTTGAGGAAGAAGTTGTCGAGTGGGAGATGTTGCAAATACAACTAACCTGTCAACCATTGAATTAAGTTCCTTTTAAACATGAGTGATGTTAAATGATGATAAGTTCGAGATAAGATTCCAAACAACTTGGGTATAGTGTTTCATCAACTTATTTCTAGGAGAGTATATTTTACGTACAAGGTTCACAACAAGTTCAGATCCCCCAAAAACTGTAAGGTGTCCACAACCTAAGTTATAAGCATTTTCAATGCCTAGCAATAATGCTTCAAACTCGGTGACGTTGTTCGTGAAAGAAAATTCTAACCTATAAGAAAAGTTGTAAATTTTACCTACAAGTGAGTATAAGATAATGCCAGCTCCATTACCTTCGTTGGAGCATGATCCATCAAAGTGCATGTGCCACATACCATCTTGCAGATCAATTTGTTTTAGGGCAGTGTCACCCTCATCCGCAAAGATGGAGTACACTCCTAGGTCTTCCTCGACATAGTTTACGTTAGGATATGGAATGATTTCTATGTGCAGTGAGATTCTTCCTTTCCTTAGGACTATAATGTTCTTTCCATTCCAAGAAATAGATAAGTGTGTCATGTCAAGTGAAAGATATCCACCTATCAAGTCTTGCCAGTCTCTTCCTAAGATGATAGAATAGTTACTTACTAACATATCGATTACCTGGATTTTGAGGCTTGTCCTTATTTCAGGATGTGTGCAAAGAACTAAAGTCACGTCTTTGATTTCACCTATAGTTGAATGTTGTAGATTGTTATAGGAGAGAATGATTCTAGAATTTTCATTAGTACATGATAAGCTTATCTCTTCCATGATGATTTTCAACATTACGCTTGGACCCGAACCGTCATCAATTAGGCAACAATGGGCTATTTTATCCATAATTGTTACATAAATGAAAATTGGAGGGTTTTTTACAGGGTGTCTAAAATTATTTACACCTATTTTATTTACATTGGAATCCTCTTCTTTTGCCTCTTCAGAAAGATTGGCTATGGTGGAATCTTTTCCTTCCATATAATTCTTGAGATGATTTTTTTGTTCAAGGACAACAACCATGTCCAGAAGAGTAGAATTGACCTTGATATTATCCAATTGGTTGAGAATGTTATACTTGGAAGAGGGAAGAAGGGAGGGAACTCCTTGACTATCGAGATTTTTGGTATCTTGTACAATAGCAGTTTGTGAAGATGAGCTTGGACTAGAAGAAGTACAAGGGGGGTCATATTTCCCTTTAGAAGCATAGGATTTGTTCCTAGTGTTTATGATCATAACATCTTTTGTTCTTCCCAATCTAGAACAAAAATGGTGGTTTCAGGATTCTTTCCAAATATTTTGTCTCTGGAACTCTTCTTAACCTCACAAGTACTTTCTTCGTGATTTTCCTAACAGAAGTTACACCAATTGGGAGACATGATGACTTTGGGATGAAAGTTGTTTTCATTGGTATTCCTAAAAGGTGTTGAGGAAGAATATGATTCCCCAGGAGTAATTGAAGGGATATTTCCCTTTCATTCATATGCTATCATCTGATTTTTCATATCTTGCACAAGTTGTAGGAGGGAAGACATGTTTGTTTGTTTAATTGAGTCCCCTTTGGGGAGACCTGTTCTTTCTAGTTGTTCTTCATATTATAGAAAAGTATGAAGAGCAGAACCAAGATTGTCAATAGATTTTTCTTCAAGCATATGCCGATAAGGGGAAGGTAGAGAATTATAGTAATGCATAAAATAAGCCTGGTTTTGGGGGCGAATAAGTTCGGGGATTTGATTATACAACTTGGTGAAACGAAGCTTGAAAGACTTAATAATCTCACTGTCCTTGTACACAATGTTATTATATTCCCTTAATTGTTCGACTGGGCTCTTAAATTGCACATAAGTGGACTTGAACCAATAAACTAAATCTCCCCAAGTGGAAAGAATCTTGGGAGGGAGATCAAAAAAATATGTCAATGTTTTCCCTTCAAGAGAGTTGAAAAATAAGCGCATGCAAGTATCATTATCATTAGCTCCGATATTGTGACAGGAATTAGAGAATGCTACCAAGTGTTCATTTGTAGTGACTATATTATTTCCTAAAAAACTAGGTAGATTCTCTTTAAATTTTGGTAACAGACGAGTAGCAGGTGCTAGGTTCAAGGGAGAAGATATGTGCCATGGGGTGGTAGTAGCATCTTCCTTGAATTGAAAAAGCTTGTACTTGTTTATGATCTTAGAAGGGTTTGTAGCAGATTGGAAATGAATTTGGTGACTGTATAAACTACAAATTACTGACGAGACCAAAGGTTGAGATGATGAGGAACCTCCAATACCACCAGAGCCACCCATAGATGCCATTTTGAAAATGACGGGTAAGGGTGAGAAGGGTGAACTAGCTTAATCATAAAAAATTATCCTTAGAGTACTTCCTTGGGTTGAAAAAATGCCTTTCATCCTTCCTATTTCAATGATAGGAGTGGCTTCAAGAGGCAATCCTCTTCTTCTTATAGAGATGCGAAGATTTTAGGACATGAAAAAGAAGATCGAAAACTTAGGAAAAGGAGGGCTATGACTGGTTTCTAGGTTTCCTTTGTCTAGCCTCCCAGTGTTCACAGATACTTATATCTTGTTCAATTACTTCCCACGAGCGTTCAAGCTTAGCCCATTTATTAGCAATTTCTAAGATAGTATTGAATAAAGTCAAGGCAATGTTGGTCTGGTCTTTAATACTGTGTTCAATATTGGGTTGCCTTTTAGAAGGTATTGTCGTGACAAAAATCAGTCAAAGAGTCATAAACAAAAAGAATAAATATTCAAAGATAATAGTGAATACAATCAATTGGAGAGATATGGAAGATCTCCCCAGTATGGTCGCCAAATAAATGTTGAGGAAAATGTATGGATTACCTTACTCAATCATTTTCAGATCTTGCCTGGCTAGGACAAGATAGTTGGGAATGTCACCTGGGGTTTATAGCCTCTAAAACATTCACTCAATTCACAATTATTAATTACAAGGACTGAAGCTAATTTTATAATTAAATATTCTACAATATAAAATAAAATTTATAAAAGTTACTAGAATGTACACAGATTTACAATAAAGTAAGCATGGAGATCAAAAGAAAAAAAGTAACCAAGTCACGTAAACACATGTATGGGACAGAATAACAATCTGATTTTATTTCATTCTAAGATACCAAAAGTGTTTTTCTCTTTACAAAACCCATGTAGAGGGTATGGACCAAAGTCTAATTTAGAGATCCCAGATGAACACCATACAAAAAGACTATGACAGTAAAGTAAAACTAAAATTAATAATTTGGATCAGCTTGCCACAAACTACTGCCATTTTGACTCTACAAGATATAATTTATCAACTATGAAAATTAATTCACAAACATACAAGAATACACAGACTATCAAGGATGGATCAAAACCTCTAAAACAAACATTTGAAAAGTGTGGTTCAGTCTTGAACCTTGTTGTCTACAATAAGACCTTGTTGTCAACAAGAGAATTAGGCTTTCGAATAAACTCAGAAATGAATGAAAACCAAAACTATCTCATGTAAATCAAGAGCAAACCTTATTCTTGTTTTCACCTTCTATTCTCCCATGTATCTTATTCTCATTGAGATTTTATTATTTCTCAATAAGTTGAAGTAGTTCAACTACTTTATTTAATTAAGCTGATTTAACTTAACTAATGAATTTAGAAGGAATAAATAATAACAATATAGTTAAGGGTCTTAATTAATAATAACTAAGTAGGTGGGACCCCTTGTGACTCCCGTCATTTCTTCTTTTTAAATCATGAAATATAAGACACAAAAGATAATCATTTTGACCATGTGCCACACTTGTAACTCCCTTGAATATCTTTTAAACTAGATATTTAAATATCAACAATAATTTATATCATATCCAAAAAGAATATATACCCACATTATCCACAAAAGATCAAAAATAGGACTTGTTGTCCAAAATATGTTGAAAACCATTAAACATTGTCCTCATCAACTGAATCATATAAAACATAATTTAAAAAACATATTTGCCACTTTGTGAGCCAATTTTCCTTTTTTCACTGTTTTTTCACTTAGACTTTTCTGAAGTAGTTTGTGGTTGATTGGACCCTTGGGGCTATATCTGGTTGATCACATGGGAGTAGTCATCCTTCAAATGAAGGTGGGAAGACACATATTTAGAGGAATCAGCGGAGGGAGAAGAATGGGAGGCAATTGTTTTTCCTTTGTCTTGCACAGGTTGGAGAACATCAATTTTCAATCTCTTACTGGCATGCGAAGACGGAACTGGAGAAATAACAAGGGATTGGGATTAATAGGTGGTGGTAAATGAAATGACATAGTGGGCCAACCAAGATGGTGAGAGACAGGCTGGTGGACAATCTCTTTCCAACCGTCATTTGTAGAGACTTTGGGCTACAAAGACACACGTGGAGGAACGTGAATGTCGGGAATATTATGAGGAGGATGGAAAGGGGGTATTTCTGGTTAAGGGTGAATTATCCCATGGCCAACCCAATTAAAGAACCCATCTTGGAACAATTGGTTCAATACTTTTGGGTTAGCGTCAAAATGGATAGAAAATCTAGGCCTCCTATGGCCTCAGTTCCAATTTCTCATGCCTTTGTTATTTCGACCATTGATGCCTCTACAGAAAAAGTTCATCCTGTAGCAACAATTTGTTAGTAATGAATCTCTTCATAAACCATACATGACACTCTGCTTACATGAAGCAAAAGTTGGCTCCAAAATTGACATGAGATGCATGCAAATCCATTCATAACACATCATTCATTAATTGTCATGTGAACAGGGAATGATAGGGTTCATGGGAAATATGGAGGGATCATAATTAGCGAAAAATGGTATCATGGAGGGAATCAATATAAAAATATTGTTCAACAATTAACCAAACAATTAACTATGTATATAAAAATATCAACAATATTAGTCCTCAACCCTTGCTATGTTATCTTTCTTTTGCTTCCAAACAAACTTCTCTTTTTAAAATATGTATCATAGAACGATGATGAAATAAGTGAAATCGGGATCGTGGAGGGAGTGTAATTAGAGAAAAATGGTAGAATGATAGGGAAACATTACAGATATTGTTCAAGTGAAAAAATCAAAACATGCTACTTCTGATGCAATCAAAATATATCTCTGTCCAAAATTTCAAAGTTTAAACAATATTTTGTTTCCAAAACAATAATCCAAAATTATCCCTTCTTTAACAAAATTTCTTGTTGGCCTCTAAATTGTTTTACATAGTAAACTATTTGATACACCTATAAAAATATAATCACAGTAACTATTATAAAAATATTATCATTATATAATAGAAATGACGAACAACATCATAATCACTACAATAATACAACAATAATCTTAGAGTGAATAGCCATGATTCATAACATCAAACCCAACAATCGTCCCTTAAATTCCACAAAGTCACGCATAATGCCCCCAAAACAAAACTCATATCCATCATCAAATCAAACCACCGTTCAATGAAACTTCCTTTTAACTTCATTCTGGGCAGTATTACTCAATTCAAGCCTTAGATATTTAAAACACATGTGCTTTCTTAACAATAAAACTTAATGATTTAACCAAGAGGAATAACATTTGTTATCAGGAACATAAGCTTCAATAGACTATAATTTCCAATGAATAAGTGAGTACAGACTCTTTCCACAATTGCCAAGCAAGGGACCAATCAAACTCGTGCCCAAGTAACTGAGAAAGAACAATGCTTTCATCAACTCAAATTGGAGTAAGAAACATTTTTACTGTAATGCGTAGGGCTTGAGATATGTCAATGACAGTGAGTGGGAGAGACAATGGGGGAAATTAAAACAGAGGGTTTGATAGTTACATAGCACGGAAAACTCATTCCATAGGTGATTTTCATTATTATAATCGATCAATAATTCGCAACATTTCTATCAAATTCACGACCTTCATATAAACAACTATAACTTCCAAAGAACAAGTGAACCCAACACTTCCTTCAACACAGCATAACAAGTGACCAAATAAAAAAATTGTGCCTAAACTAAAATAGCACAAATAGTGCTCCCATCAAAATATGGGTAAGAAATGTCCTCATATCTGTATAAGTTTCACCACGCAACAATGACAGTGAGGCCATAACAAATCAAGCTAATAACTGAGGGTTTTGCTAGGACAAGGCACATAAGGTTTTAATCCTTCATTCATATTTCACTTAAACATTCACAGGGTTGAAATTATGGCGCGAGTATACTAACCACAGAGACCAACAATGCCAATCTATAGGTGGGGTATTCACAAAACCTTGAGGTAAGGCTGAGATAACCCATTTCAACAGGGAGGCCAAACCCACAATATAGAACCATAGGAAAGGCAAGATCAACCACAACTTTTACTAAACAAATCTTTGTGAATATTTACACACAACAAAGACACCGGAACCATTTTTTAATTCCAACAGTCCAGAAAAACCACCATGGGAAACCAAGGATGCAACCACAAATACACAATTCCAAAAAAACATCATGACAACTTGAGAATTACACAGACCATGAGCAACCAAAGCCAACATTTTGATTAAAGGGCAAAGAAAATTTCATGGATGGAAAAGTAAGAAAACCCCATACCTGTAAAATATTGCATAAGGAGAAAAACCAAGGTTGTATAGTTCCTCCACGACCGGGCAAGGCGGAGAAACAACAACTAGTAGAGAAAAAATGAAAGAATGAATAGGGTGGAAGGCTCAAGGTGATTTTGAGTGACATGCATTTATTCGACATCACTTTTTCCTTCAGATCTTCATTCATATCTTAGTACAAGCCAAGCCCACTAGACAACTCACCATACCATTAATACAACCAAATATTCCAACTTTCCAGGTTACAATTTACAAAGTGCGTGATATTCCAAAGTGCGTCACCCCATTGTCACTATCCATATTTCTCATATGACAACTTGCTAGGAACACAACCAAATTGCAATTCAACCAATGTGCATAACAATAATAGCAAGGGTCGAGGTGATTACCCAATCTTTGTTATGGACAATATACAATATCAAAATTAAAACTGGAGTGTATATCTTTCATCCAAAAGGAAACACAATCATATTTCGTGAGAGATAATCAAGATCATATTGTTCCTTGTTTTAATCACCTTGCCCACAACATATTATCATAATCATTTTAACCATGATTTGAATCAAATGAGCTGTAGAAACTGTGTCGCAACCAATACATAGGCAAACAAAATATAAGTGTCACTTCTCCATCATAGTGTCATAAGTTAAATAAGGGGGTCCCACCTACTAGTATATTATTAATAAAGTTAAATAATAAATCTTGGCAATAATTTGTGAGCAGAGTATTCAACGTTGCGCTTTCAAGCATAAACGCCTAGGGATGGATTAACTTGTGATGTCTAGTTACACAAATGAAGACTCACTTCACCACCATACTTTTCTTGTTTTTCATGATGGCATTCACCACATCAGCCTATTTATGTAAGACAGTGGGTCTTTCTCCATGAGGTAC
>ML779184.1:130156-153378 GCA_009831015.1 Picea engelmannii | reverse complement strand
GTGTGTGTGTGTGTGTGTAATAACGCATTGCAACCCATTTGCAGGTAGGGATTCCATGTTGCGCTTTTGGGCGTCAACAAACTGATGACTCCATAGGGAAATTTTTTCTCAACAGATTTAGAACTCAGAATGTTTGGTTTCATAGACCAATAAAATTAGATGATAAAAAATTGTTGAAAAGAATGGTTATGCAACAGGGGGGAAAATGATGGTTTAAGGGAAATAATGAGACAGGACTTTGGGGAATAACTTATGGAAAGTGGGATGTATGATGGGAGTTGGTCCTATATGCATAAAAATCAAATAATATTCATAACTGATAATGATTTTAAGAATTTCAGGGAGAATGCTTCTGATATGTTCTTGAATCTTAGGATGGATGGAGGAAAAGGATAACAGAAAGAATGGAGAAAGCAAAACCAATTATACTACAACAATATTGAAAGAAAAAAGGTATTCCAGTGGTGTCTCAAAGGAGAACATCGTGACCACTGTGTGTATTTTATTTTCATCGATAAAAAATACTTACATAATGACATTTTTATGGAAAAAATGATCCAGACTTTATTTCTGATGATTATACGAAACAAACAATAGAAATTAAAAACTCAACAAACCAAAGTAACAAAAAATAGTAAGACAAAAGACTATATACAACATTCATGTTTACACAAAGCGTTAATGATCAAGATGGTTTCACATAATGTTTCAAGTGGGAACCATTAGTACTGTAAGAAAACAACCGCTCTTCCAAATCCTTCAGAAGGTATGAGTTTGTGCCAAGGACAAAAGCAATTTTGAAAGGGCCTGGCCATAATTTTTGGAATTTAGAATATCTCCCTCTTTCAACATGGGTTGAGTCCCATAGAAGGACTTTGTCGTCAAGCTTGAATTCAGTAGACTTTGCTCGCTTGTTAAAATACTTTTTCATCGTTTGCTTCCTTCATTTTATATTCTCTAAGGAAAATTTTAGTTATTTTTCCAGGGCTAACAATGCATTTATCCTTTGGGGAACATTAGAAGAATTTAATTCTTCATTCTGTAACATTATTCGTAAGGAGGAAAGTTCTAGTTTAGTAGGCATAATAGCCTCTTGGCCATATACGAGCTGAAATGGAGTAAATCTTGTACTTGCTTTGGTGGTTGTATGATCTGCCTAGAGAGCACAATTGAGAAGTGTGTGCCACTGACAAGGTTTGTCTTCTATGATTATCTTTATGATCCTAACCAGATTCTTGTTAGTGGACTCTGATTTCCCATTTCCTTGAGGGTAATAAGCAGATGAATTGAAATGTTTGACAACTAACTTAGCCATAAATTGGGTCAATTTTGCAGAAATGAAGGTTGGGCCATTTTCCCTAATGATCTCTAATGGGATGCCAAATATTTAAAAGATATTAGATTATAATAAAGAAACAACTTGCTCATCATGTGTGTGTCTAAGAGGAGCAACCTCGGTCCACTTAGTAAAAATTGGTGGTTGTCAAAATAAAAATATGCCCTGCAGAAGATGGAGGGTTGATAGGACCAATAAAAACTAAACCCATTTTAGAAAAAGGGAAATCTAGGAGGACATGTTGTAAAGGCATGGCAGAAAGGCATTCTTTCCCAACGAATTTTTGGCATTTATCACATGATCTTGAAAATTTATATGAATCATGGAATATCAAAGGCCAATAATAACCATTTCTTATGATTTTAAAAGAAGTATCCTTAGCAGAAAAATCTTCACTGATGTGAATGATAGAAGCTAATGATCCATCAATTTCATGTAACAATATATGTGCTTCCTCATCATTTACACATTGAAGTAACAAACCATCAACATACCTCCTAAAAAAAGTCTCCTAAAATGATATACTTGGAAGCTTCAAGGCAGAGTATCCTTCTCTGGTGAGGATCCAACCCATCTGGACACCTTTGATACTACAAACAATATACCGAATTTTTATACCAAGGATGTTCGGTTAGAGAAATATTTTGATTTCAATATAAAACAATGTTGAAAGAGGATTATCTTGGTTGTCAAGTTCTTCACTTGGTTCAGGGTGCTGAGCTAAGTGAAGGGATAGGTCTCATCCCTTGATTGTCTTCGAATTCATGATCGTCAAATCATGCTCCTAAATTTTGGCAAGTCAATGTGCATGTTTTCCTTAAAGATAAGTTTGTGAAAGCAAAAAATTGACACCAAGCAAAGGGACTTTTACCTGTGTATGTTTTCCCAAAACAAAATGGAAATTTTTTTCTATAGCTTTGACAAGAGAAAAATCATGTTTCTCAATATAAGAGTATTTGATATCATCATATGATAGACTTTGACTCATGTAAGCTACATGTTTTTCATTTTTCTGGTCATGTCATTGTAAGAGGATATGAGAAATTTCTTCCTTGGTGGCATTGGTATATATGATAAAGTCTTTCTCAAAATCCAGTTTCACCAGAACCGATGTAGAGCTAATTGATTTCTTAATCCTAAGGAAAGAATTATCGACCTCATTTGTCCAATAAAAAGAGCAATCTTTATTCAGAAGATTATGTATTGGTTTAACCATGACAACAAAATCAGGAACAAATCTACAGACAAAATTAATAATGCCCATGGAATCTTGAACTTCTTTCTTGGAGGTGGGGGTAGGGAGGTTTAGAATGTAAGTAATTTTCTCTTGATCCATACTTATCCATGAATAAAAAACAATGTAAATGAGGATCTTACCCTTTGTGACACCGAAAATAGACTTGGAAGGATTTAAATAAATGCCAAATTTTCTGCAGCGCATGAGAACTTTTCTAAGATGACCAAAATGATCCAACTGGTTTTTAGAATAAACGGTCAAATCATCAAGATCAACTTGGATAATCTTACCGATTATATCGTTAAAAGCTATCAACATAGCTCTTTGAAAGGTGTCACCTGCATTAGATAATCCAAAAGGCATGCAATCATAAGCGAATGTGCCCCAGTGTGTGGTAAATGTGGTTTTATACCTATCAGTCCTTTTTACCTTGATTTGATCATACCCAGAAAAATTTGTTGGCCCTTGACCAAGTTTTGAGGATTCTTGGTCATGTTTGACCTACTTTTGGGACTTCGACAGGCTTTCGAAGGCGGAGCACAAGACGAAACGAAGATCACGGGATCTCGGCCCCTCCTTTAGGGATTTTTGGGTTTTGGGCTTATGTAACAGGTATGGGAATGTCGCCCCATGGGTTTACCCATTCTTAGGCCTATTTTGTAATGTATAAATAGAAATTTGTGAATGTAAGAAGTACCCATAATTGAATGGTAGTACTATCTATGTGCAAGAAGATGCGATTAAGACTTGCAGAGCTAAGCGAAAGTCATTTGTAGTGCTTTGTGCGCAGACTGTTTAAGGCTATGTGCCTAGATCTACTCGAGGAAGGAGGATCTAGCAGAGTGCACACAGATCTCTTGTCTTATGCAGAGTAGGGTCTTGATGATTGGTACCTGTAAGAAGCTTGACCAAAGATAATAAAGAAGAGAAGAGTTGGTGGACGTAGCCCCAAGGTGGGGGTGAACCATGTATATGTTGTGTTGCTATGCTTTGTGTGATGTATTGATGTATTTATGTGTTTACTTGCTTAGTGATTTGATATAGATGAATGATAGATGAATCTATTGATGCTATGTACTTAATAGTATGAATGAATGCTAGATCAGGTCTCTGTGGATGTGCTTAGTGCTGGAGTATAGTAGATTTGGTTGAATACTGTGATGCTCTGTAATTAGGGCTTTGTCTGCGAAGTAGATATTGGTTTAATACTAATGAACTATAACTGCTAAGTGTTTTGTTAAGGTATTACAGTCACATATATGTGTCCCAGCTAAGGTTGCAGACATTGGAGTCCTGCAACCACCCCTGCCTCTACCTCGGGTGAGACTTCATCTACTTCGCAGGTGTTGCCAAAAGGGTCGGTAGTTAGGGTTTTGTTGGTGTGTTGTTGTAGCGTTGAACCCTGGGTCTACCCCTGTGCCAACAAATGGTTCCATTGTCGGGACCTAAAACTGTGATTGTTGGGAACTGAGAAAAACAGAACTTTGTGCGAAGACCTGAAACTGTGATTGCTGGGAACTGAGGAAAAAGAAACTTTGTGCGAAGACTTGAAACTGTGAAAGCTCTGTGCATATATTTTTTGTTGTAGTGCACAACATTCTACTTAATCTATGAATCTTTGTGCTAAGAAAAGAAGCACGATCTAAAGAAAAGAGGTAAGATCTATAAGCTATGTGCTTTGTTAAAGGTAAGAATAATGAAAAGTTTTAGATATGAAAGCTTTGTGCTCTGTTGAAAGTAAGATTAGTGAAAATTTTTGTTTCAAGAATATGGATCTAGGTATGTTTGATAAATTTTATCCTAGTTTGAAAAGTAGGGAACAACTAGAAGAAAAAAACTTTGATATGAGTAGATTTGATAGAAATAATGAAAGATATGTTATACCTATGCATAGAAAGAATGTCTGGACTAACAAATGGATGCAAGATCCTAGAAAGAAATTTTTGCAGATTAGCTACTATGATTCTAGTGCGTAGTACAGGAAGGGTTGGGGATCATTTAAAAGAAAATGAGGATTAACTCTTTGTTACATTTGCAGAAGACCGAGACATCTGGCTAAGGAATGCTCTGGTAGGAGACCTAGTTGTCTTTGATGTAAATCTATGGATCACGAAGTTTTAGATTGGCCTAGAATGATTGCTAAGGTTGAAGGATGAATTTGAGAAAAGAAAACCCTAAGGCAGATCCAGAAACTAAGATTATAGAAGAACCCCAAAAAGACTCAGAGAAAGTATTGCTGCAAATAAAAGAAACCCTGAATGACCACCGACATATCAACTTATCGGAGATATTCAAAGAAAAAGAGTGCATAGAAGCAAGAATAGGAGACTTTGACGTTGACTGTGTTCTAGATGAAGAAACATAGGTGAATATTATAAAAAAAAATAACTTGAGAAACTTTGGGAAAGCCTGCTATGAATCCTTCATTGGGAGGAATAGGGTTATTTAGAGGAAAGTTGATAAACATATGTGGAAAGCTCACCCAAATATCTATGAATGCCCATGGAACTTCGACAGAGGAAGATTTTGAGATTGTTAAATTTATTGAGAACAATGCCCCATTTGCAATATTACTCAGAAAACCTTGGATTGAAAGGGATCGGGCCAGAAGGAAAGAAGAAGAAATATTAGAGCAGAAGAAGCAAGAGTTAAAAGACTTCATGACTAGGAATATCGCACACTTGATTGAAGAACATGAGAACATATCAAAGCTATTTCAAACCAGAGACTGGGATGTCGAAGCTGGAAGAACACAAGAAGACTCACAAGAGACTGAAGCACCTAGCCCAAATAAAGAATAAGTATTTCCCTTGAACCCTAGGAAAGAACCTCAACAATGTGAAGTTACTATGCCAAGAGGAGATAAGAATCAGAATGGAAATAGGAATACCAAGACGAAGATCACTGGAAAGAAGGCTAGAAAACTAAGTAAGAATAAATCCAAGACCGAAAAGTTACAAAATATTCCAGAGGGAACTTCGCAGAAGGAAAACTTGCAAAACTGGAACTTTGTCAGGATATCAGAACAACGTCACATGGCACTTCTCCATGGCGAAGTGATATAATCGTTAGACCGATACCCCGAATGGGTAGAAAGGCATTTATGGTCGGATATCTCGCCATCAGACCGTTGGGATCGCGCTGTAACGGAAAGAACTGCAGTAATGAAGGATTCTCACCCGTTGGAGAGATTTGTTGCCTAGTTATCTATTTATCCCATCGAGCTTTCCACCGAGAACACTTTTTCCAACCATTATTATGTGAGCCCGCAGATTAGTTTATTTCTCACAGTGATCATCGTGCTATCATCATCCATCCCATTGCCTTGAGTAGTCACTCTTCGAACATGATATATTCAACCACGTGCGTGTATGTCTGAAGAACTTAACGTAGTCGAAGAGTCTATGAAGGAGGTACTCATCGACGTCATGACCGAACAAGTAATGTATGAGAGAGTAATGTTTGTGGGTGTACACGCATCATCGATGAGAGGAGTGAAATCCTCTCCATCGACTGCTCACGGATTCAGACCATCCTGACCAGCAACAAAAAAGAGAACCAAGCACATAGATGACCTAGAAAATGCGAAGTGAATCCTAACCATATTTCTCGACTACACCCCACCTCTGGCCGACATGGTGAGTCATGATAGTTTTCCCAGATATTTCGAGTACACCATGGTTACTGCATACCTCCCGAAGGGGATACGTGTAGTTCGAGCACAACAGGACAAGATCGCAGCATTGAAGTTCAAAGACTTCAACCTAGGGGATCACAAGAACCATAACATGCTCACCCCATATAAATACTAGACCAAAACAAAGGGGAAGAGCTTGAAGATAATCTCCCAGCCGTGGACGATGAACCTCGCGCAGTCCACCCTGCTGAACGTAATGAAAATCCCACACTTTGGAAGGAACTAGGAAGTTAATGCCTGTGTCAAGCTTTTACTTTCATGTTACCATGGTGGCTACTTATGGCTAGACCGTCATATTACATTCAATTCGATGTTGATCCATAGGATCACTAGGTTGAGTATGAAAGGACCTAATCCACAGGATTTCCATCCAGGGAAAGCCATAGATCGCGCACTAGCACAGAAGATCAAGGATACATACGACGATGTTGAGAAAGGGACGCGAGGCTACAAGGTAGCTTCCATCCAGAATGGCGTAGTATGCCTAGCTTGTCAGTTAATTGCAGGGAAGTTGGTAAGAAAGAACAAACCCACGCAGGTCATAGGATTTGTCGTTGACCTCATGGGGAAATGCGTGGAAGGTGTATAGATGAATTGGGTGAAGTACCTAGTTAACCAGCTAGAATTAGATTGTCGCGAAGCATAGGATTAGGGATATGAGTTCCACTTTAGCTGGCTCCTGATCCTCGTCGTTTTTGTTGCCTGGGAGATGTTGGAAGGTGTGACCTTCCTGTATATTGAGCCATTTGAGCCACTCGTTGTGAATTTCACCACGCTCTGGTAATCGAGAAATATGGGTAAATAGTGGAAGTCAAACATTGTCTTTCACACATACTACCTCCAGCTGAAGAGAGTCATCGAAGTTGAACCTCGCATAACATCGAACACCTTACAGAGATTCCGACCCCTCATGAAGTTTCGCGCAGATCGACACTTCATCTATATTACTGCGTAGGCAGATGAACATAAGGAGAAGCTCCAGTCGTACTACAAGCTCACAGAGGAGGACCTTGAGGAGATCACTAAGGATTGATCAACCAACCTCCTTATCCTTGCTGAACCTGTAGAGATGTCTGACCCTGAACTGGACAGCCCAGAGACCGCTCACAAAGAATGTGACACACCCATAACTAAAAGAAGAAATAAGACCGAAGAGGTCCAAGACTTAAGAAGCACCTCAGATAAGACTGCTTCAGTATCACCTGGCCGAGGGGGTGATGACGAAGTAGAAGAGATAAATGGTAAATAAGTTGAGAAAAAGCAAGGCGAAGTAACACCCCCTAGATATGAGGATGATACTTTGAAGAAGAGGAAGGTTTCTCCCCAGAAACCCTCTTTCTGGAAGAAATCTAGAGCCACTATGACTAAGATGAAGACTGTGCTCATTGTCAATGATTTTGAATTCATCATCGCAGTTGTAAACGATGCCTCGCGGGAAATATTACAGAAATAAGAAGCCAAGTAGGAGGAGATGTATGATAGAATCGAAGTTGAACTCCGAGGAGTATAGAAAGATATTCAATCCATTCGCGCAGTGTCCATTGCACCCCTACCATCGTGAGAACCAGAGTTGGGAGATGAGCCAGCCCAACTCCACCAACTAGCAGATGCGATCGAAGCTCGCCTTCGTCGCGCGCAAGAAGAAACAAAACAAGCCACCCAAGCCTTGAAGCATGTGCAAGGAGTACTCATAGAACAACACTGAGCTGTAGAGCAGGAGAAGGTTTCTCTCCAGACAAAATTCGAAGAAGAGAAAACACAGATTCAACACAAAAAAGAACAGTTGCTTGCAGAGAAGCTCGTAGTGAAAGAAGAAATCAATAGAGCACTCCACTATGTGACAGGCTTAGAGCTAAAGGCAGAAGACCGAGTCGAGGATCAAGTAGAGAATATCGTGGAAGATATCCAGCAACTACAACAAATAATAGTATACTTAGAGATTCGCACAGTTCCCGACACCCCGCAGGATGTAAGGGATCAAAGAGAAGCAACAGCCCAGAGCGCAGTTGAGATAATAATGGCCCTTGACATGGAATGTAAGAAACTGAGTGATCACAGTGCCCAGACGTATGAGTGACTCACTAAGCATCAAGAACTGAAGGCACTAGAGTCACAACTCCAGGAGGCAAAGCAACAAGCAAAAACAATACAGGAACAGTTGAAGCCCCTATCAGTTGTTGAAAGGATGAAGCGATCCCAAGAGCAGCATAGTTCTCAATAGTAGGTCCACACCATTCAGAGAAGATTCATGGAAGTGACTCAAAAACTACAACCGGTATAGGATGAGGCTTACCAATTGTTCACAGAGATCGAAGGCCAAGGAGAAGAACTGGAGAAAGTCATCACTGTAGTTGAACAACGTCTAGAGGGACCTGTCAACGAAGTAGTCATCCAAGAGTTCGCTGAACAAGAGGCCATGGTACAACAATAAGTCTAAGAAGATCGAGGCTTTTGAATCAGAGCTACCCATATCTGAGTGACTGAGGATGAGTCACAGGTGAGTGTTGGGGGTCTGTTGGCCCTTGAACAAGTTTTGAGGATTCTTGGTCATGTTTGACCTACTTTTGGGACTTCGACAGGCTATCGAAGGTAGAGCACAAGACAAAGCAGATATCATGGGATCTCGACCCCTCCTTTAGGGATTTTTGGTTTTTGGGCTTATGTAATGGGTATGGGAATGTCATCCCATGGGTTTACCCATGCTTAGGCATATTTTGTAATGTATAAATAGAAATTTGTGCGATGTAAGAAGTACCTGTAGCTGAGTGCTAGTACTAGATATGTGCAAGAAGATGCGATTAATAATTGTAGAGCTAAGTGCAGGTCATTTGTAGTGCTTTGTGTGCAGAATGTTTAAGGCTCTGTGCCTAGATCTACTCGGGGAAGGAGGATCTGGCAGAGTGCGCGCAAATCTCCTCTCCCATGTAGAGTAGGGTCTTGATTCTTGGTGCCTGTAAGAAGCTTGACCAAAGATAATTAAGAAGATAAGAGTTGGTGGACGTAGCCCTAGGGTGGGGGTGAACCGCGTATATGCTGTGTTGCTATGCTTTGTGCGATGTATTGATGTATTTATGTGTTTACTTTCTTAGTTCTTTGATATAGATGAATGATAGATGAATATATTGATGCTATGTGCTTAATAGTATGAATGAATGCTAGATCAAGTCTCTGTGGATGTTCTTAGTGTTGGAGTATAGTAGATCTGGTTGAATACTGTGATGCTCTGTAATTAGGTCTTTGTCTGTGAAGTAGATATTGGTTTAATACTAATGAAATATAACTGTTAAGTGCTCTGTTAAGGTATTACAATCATAGATATGTGTCCCAGCTAAGGTTGCAGACACTGGATTCCTGCAACCACCCCTGCCTTTACCTCGGGTGAGACTTCATCTGCTTAGCAGGTGTTGCCAAAAGGGTCGGTAGTTAGGGTTTTGTTGGTGCAATGTTGTAGCATTGAACCCTGGGTCCGCCCCTGTGCCAACAAAATCGTCAAGTAAGGACATCATTTGAGACCCTGCAACGTATTGTAAAATCATTTCCATATTAGGAAGTGGAAAATGGTCCTTCACACTTACTCTATTCAATGCATGAAAATCGAAACATAATCTGATCTGGCCTGTAGTTTTCCGAACAGGGACCAAATTTGAAACCCAGTTAAAATACTTAACTGGAAATATTATATTAGCTTTCAACATTTTTTCTAATTATTTTCTAATAGTGGCTTCGAGCGCATGGTTAATAGGTCTTTGTTTTTTCCTAACTGGTTTTACCCCTTCCTTGATAGGAATGTCATGTTGTATGAAAGCAGGATCAAAACCATGAATATCCTCGTATGACCAGGAAAAAACGTCTTGAAATTCACGAAGTAATTCTGTGAATCTCGCTTTTTATTTATCAGAACATTGGGCACCTAACTTAATGATCTTTGGAGATTCAGATGTCCTAATATTCAAGGAAATGTTATCACCATCTTTCCTTTTTTACTCATCTTCCTTATGTGTTTCCGTGTTGCCTACATCACTTGATGAAAATGAAATTTCGAGAGGAGTTGATCATTCAGGAAATTTTTCATCTTCAAGAGAGATGATTTCTTTGGGCTTAAACGATTCATTTTGTAGGAAAGTGCAAATGTCTTTGTCACTCGGGAAAACTTGCCATGATTCTACATTATCAAGGATGTGAGGACAATATAGAGATTGAAACGTACAATAAGGTCTAAGGTAAAAGTTGTTGGGTGGGGGATGCTACAAAAACAACTAACCTAGCAACCATTGAATTAAGTTCCCTCTTAACATGAGTGATGTTAAATGATAAAAGATTTGAAATCAACATCCAAACAACTTGAGTATAACATTTAAGTAACTTATTTCTTGGTGAATAAATATTACGTACAAGATTCACAACAAGTTTGGAATCACCAAATAATGTAAGGTGGTCACAACCAAGTTTATATGCATTTTTATGCCTAACAATAAGGCCTCAAACTCAATGACATTGTTTGTGCAAGAAAATTCCAACCTATAAGAGAAATTGTGGATTTTACCTATAGGAGAATATAGAATGATGTCGGCTCCATTACCTTCATTTGAACATGAACCATCGAAATTCATGTGCCACATGCCATCATCAAAATCAATTGGTTCAAGTATAGTGTCACCTTCATTAGCAAATATAGAGTACACTCCCAAATCTTCTTTGAAATAATTTACATTGGGTTGGGGAACACTCTCTATATATAGTGAAATTCTTCCTTCCCTAAGGACTATAATGTTCTTTCCATTCCAAGGGATGGACAAATGTGTACCATCAAGTGAAAGGTATTCACTAGTTAAGGCTTTCCAATCTCCTCCTAAAATAATTGAATAGTTACTCATCGACATATCAATTACTTGGATGTTGAGGGTTGTTCTTATCTCGGGATGCGCACACAAAAATAAGGTTACATCCTTGATTTCACCTATAGTTGATTGTTGTAAATTGTTATAAGAGAGCATGCTTCTAGATTTTTCGTTAGTGCAAGATAAGCCAATCTCTTCCATGATCATTTTAGACATCACACTTGGACCAGACCCACCATCAATTAGGAAACAATGAGATATTTTATCCATGATTTTTACTGAGATATAGAAAAGGGGGTTTTAACAGGGTTCCTAAAATCATTTACACCTATCTTATTTACAGTTGAGTCCTCTTCCTTTGACTCTTCAAATAGATTGGATATGGTAGAAACCTTTCCTTCCATAAAGTTTTTAAGGTGCTTTTGTTGTTTTGGGACGACAACCATGTCCAAAAAAGTAGCATCAACTTTGATATTAGCCAATTGATTAAGGATATTGTACTTATACAAGGAAAGAGGAGAAGACACTCCTTGATTATCCGAAGTTATGACAACTTGTGTATCAACACTTTGAGAAGATGAGCTTGGGGTGGAAGAAGTGTGGAGAAGGTCATATTTTCCCTTGGAAGTGTACGATTTATTCCTGGTATTAATTACCATAACATCTTCTGGTTCAACCCAATCTAAAACAACGATCGTGGTATCGAGCCTTTTTCCAAATATCTTATCCCTAACATGTATCTTAACTTCGCAAGTACTCTCCTCATGATTTTCTTCGCAGAAGTTACACCAACTACAAGCCATTATGGCCTTTGGCTGAGAAGTGTTTTCATTAGTATTCCTAAAAGCCGTTAAGGAAGAAGAAGCCACAGGGGAAGAGGAAGAGGAATTTCCTTTTTGCTCGTAGGATATCATCCTATTATTCATATCTTGCACGAGTTGTAGGAGGGAAGACATGTTTGTTTTCTTGACCAAGTCTCCCTTAGGGAGACCCTTTCTTTTGAGTTGATCTTCATATTCTAGGCAAGTCTGAAGGGCAGAACCGAGATTATCAATAACCTTCTCTTCAAGTCTCTGACGATAAGGGAAAGGTAATGCATTATAATAATGCATGTAATAAGCTTAATTTTGAGGGTGGATTAGTTCAGAGATTTGATTATATAATTTGGTGAAGTGAAGGTTAAAATATTTAATGGTTTCACTATCCTTATATGAAATATTATTGTATTCTCTTAACTGTTGAGTTGAACTCTTGGGTTGTCCATAAGTGGACTTGAACCAATAAACCAATTCTTCCCAAGTGGAAAGGAATTTGGGAGGGAGGTCAAAAAATTCTGCTACAGCTTTCCCTTCGAGAGAATTGACAAATAAATGCATGCAAGTGTCATTATTGTTATATCATGTATTATGAAAAGCATTAGAAAATGCTACCAGGTGTTTGTTTGTAGTAATGATACCTTTTCCCAAGAACCTAGGTAAATGATCCTTGAATTTTGGTAATGGGAGAGTGTCTGGTGCGATATTCAAGGGAGAAGATATGTGCCATGGGGTGCTTGTAGCATCTTCCTCAAATTGGAAAAGTCCATATTTCTTTATGACTTTAGCAGGATTGGTAGTGGATTGAATAGGGACTTGATGACTGTAAATACTACCAATTACGGATGAAGCAGAAGATTTCGAGGAGGAGGGACCTTCGGTGCCACTACCACTACCCACATATGTCATGGTGAAAGTGATAGGTATGGGTGATAAAGATGAACTGGTGGAATCAGATAAGATTCTCCTAAGAGAACTTTGTTGTGTTGATAAGACAATTTTCCTCCTTCCTATTTCAAAAATAGGGGTAGCTTCAGGGGACAACCCTATTCTCCTTCGATAAATGCGAGGATTAGATGAAATGAAATGAAAGACCAAAGAGGTAGGAAAAGGGAGATTACAGTTGATTTCTAGGCTGCCTTTTCCTGGCTTCCCAGTGTTGTCGTATTTTTATGTCCCTTTCAATTACTTCCCAAGAGAAATCAAGTCGAGCATGAGTACTAGCAGTTTATAAAATAGTGTTTAATAAAGTCAATGCAATGTTGGTTTCGTCATCAAGACCATTTCCAATATTGGGTTGTCTCGTAACATGTACTATCATGGAAAAAATCAGTCAAAGAGTAATTAGAAAAAAAAAATACAATTAACCAGAGAGATATGGAAGATCTCCCTAGCATGGTCGCCAAATAAATGTTGAGGAAAAGGTATGAGGAACCTTACTTAAGAATTTTCAGATCTTCTTGGGCTAATGCAAGATAGTTGGGAATGTTACCCATGGTTTATAGCCTTAAAATAAATGAAGCAATCACTTAATCCACATGTATTAAGTACGAGGGACCAAGGTTAGTTTTATATATATTATATGTAACTTTGCAAAAGAAATAAACTAAGCAAAAAATTACATGAGTATGTACATGGATAAGAGACAAGGATAAAACAAAAATATGAACCAAATCATCAAAATACATGTGAGACTAAAATCAGAAATCTGATTTTTATATTGATTTCATTATGAGATACAAAGTTGAATTCTCTTTACAAACCCCTGCGAGGGTAGGGACCAAGGTCATATTTTGAAGCCTCTGATGGGAACCATACAGAAAGAATCTGAAAACAAAAGAAAACCGAAGCTAAAGATCTGGATCAGCTTGCCACAAAATGTTGTTACTTGACTCTGCAAAATATTCTATATCAGTCATGAAATTTAATTTCTAAACAAACAAGAACTCACAGACTACTAAAGATAAATAATACACCTTTAAAGACAAGTTGTTGAAACATATGATTCAGTTGTGAATCCTACTTCCTTCAATAAGACCCTGATGTCATCAAGATGGTTAAGCCTTCTGGTAAACTTAGAATGAATGAAGAATGGAGGTATCTCACAAGTATAGAGAAAACCTTATATCATAAGTTCTCCTTTTATTCTCTCTTGCTCCTTGTCTCTTCATTTCATTGAGATTTTATTCTTTGCTAATAAGTTATGGTAGTTCAAATACTTTTCTTTTGTTAGGCTTAATTAGCCTAACTAATTAGTTGAGACAAATAATTAATAATATATAATTTAGGGTCTATTTAAATAATAACTAAATAGGTGGGACCCCTTGTCACTCCAATATTCATTTCTTTAATAATCATCAAAACATGAAGTATAATACCCCAAATATTTAATTCAAATATCCGCCTTGTAACTCCCATCCTCATATTAATAATAAAATATTTTAATATCAGCAAAATAAAACATGACTATATCCAAAAATAACATTATATCCATGTTGTCCAAAACTCTGCCTAGGTATGCATTTGTTGTCCAAAATACTGTCAAAATAAAAAGACCATCCACAAAACAAAATAATGTTAATCAACATTAAAAACCATAGGCATTTTTCCTCTTTCCACTGCTTCCCTCTTTTGATCCCATCTTTTTATTTATCTTGTGCAATAGCCTTCAATTGATGGGAACCTTGTGGGTGGAGTGCACTGATGATGTGGGAACAATCATGTTTGAGATGGAGATGAGAGGACACAGATTCAAAGGAATCTTTGGATTACTTGGAGGGAGTGGCCACTCATTTTCCCTTATCTAGCTCTGGCTTGGGAACACCGGTTTTTAGCCTTTTGCTTGCATGAGAGGACTGTACCGGTGAAACAACACGATCAGCTTGGGAATTTGGATTTATTGGCAGTGGAGGAGGGGGTAATGGAAAAGACACAATAGGAAAACCATGGTGATGAGCTACAGGTATGGACAATTTCTTGCCAACCATCATTGGCAAGTGGTTTTGGCCGCATAGACACATGAGGGGGAACATGAATACCAAAGAAATTTTGACATGGATGGAAAGGAGGCCTCTCAAGTATGGGTTGCAAAATTCCTTGGCCAGCTAGATTAAAAAAACCATCTTGGAAAAGATGATTTATTTCTTGCGGATCAACGTCAAAATGTATCGAAAATCATGGTCTTTTATGGCCTCTTTTCCAATTATTTCCTCTACCTATATTAGCACCTCTGCCATTGCTGCCTCTGCTAAAGAAACTCATCCTGAAGCAATATTCCAATCATGTTATGAAAAAATCTTAACAATCCATGCATCAATACTCTACCTAAATAAAATAAAAATGTTGGCTCTATCATTCACAACAAAAGCACATGTAATCCATCCATCAATACGTTTAAACTCAACAATCAATTTCCATTTGAATAGGGAGTGATAGGGATATTGGGAAGATGGGGGGCTTTGTAATGAGTGAAAAATGGTATCATGGACAGGAAGCGACCAACGAATATTGTTCAAGCAAACACAGAGGTAATCTTCTTTACAAAAAAAAAAAATGTATCCATATCCAAACTTCCAACACCAATCATCATCTAGTCCCTTTCCTTTTCTGTTAATCCTTTCTCTTTTTCTTTTTCTATTTTTTTTAAATGAAATTCATAATAATAGAACAAGAGATGTTTCAAATGTATTTGGGAAGGTTGTGGGCATATAATTAGTGTAAAGTGAGATAATGAATGAGAATGAGACCATTATTGTTCTGTTACATGAAATAATATTTATTGAACATCGACATCGCTATCATTTGCCAAAAAAAAATCTTTGTTAATAATTCAAATCCAAGACACAATAGTTTTTATAGTGTTCAATATAAAACCCAATGAAAATCTCAAGACTATCAAACTTCACCAGTTTTATTTCCCCTTTTTCCTTTTCCATTAGCATAGCGTTTTATAAGATAATGTTAACAAAGTCATTCGAAACAATTAAAACTAGGTTACATCAAGCCAGCATGGAAATTTGTGAAAAAAAACATAAATCCATCGACCTTTCATTTTACAATACTTATATCACAACCCCAATACTTGTTGCATAAATAGACTCAGCTCGAAACCCCATGCGAAACTGGTGCTCATCATTTTTTTAAAATCATATAACTTCAAAATCGACCAAATCCCATAGATGAATAATAAATGAGCCAAGGATTCATGCATATAACCAATCTTTCCCATTGTCAGGTCAACATTATGACACGTATCAAAAACAGAGTTCGAATTCACTACTGCCATATATCAGATACAAAATGAGGTATGAACAAACATAAGGGGAAAATATTAATAAGGGGTTAGCGAAACAAAACAACCATTCTTTCCACAACAAACTTTCCATAGACCTCCCATGGTGGCCACAAGGAAAATATGTATGTCTCACATATATTCACAAACACCAAAATGATAATTTGAAAAATCTGAAAGTATTCCAAGGACTGTGTAAAAGGATATGCCATTATGCAATAATCACCAAAACCTGACTACTCTTTTATTTCACAGAGAAAACCCTTCAAATTTTAATCACCAGAGATGAGTGAAAACAAAAGTATTTACCATAATTATTTTCCCACAGTCATAACAAAATAAGCAGCATTCGTTCTAGGTGCAACACAACACATATTTCAAATAGAATGGAATTTCGAACATCATTCCCAACTTGAAACGTTTAAATGCCAATAGGAAGAAAACCCACTTAAATATAATTTGCATAGTCATAATACCCAAATACATACATTATAATCTTCGAAAAGAAAACACACTCTGTAAGAAAATCTAAGAGCCAACATCATGATTCTATTTGGAACATAGCTACAGTTCATGAATGGAGAGGTAAGAATCACCATACCTATGAGGAAAATGCCAAAAATCCAACAAGCACCACTATTCCTTCAAAGGCCGAGAAAAACAGAGGCAACACTAGCCAAAGCAACCAACATAAGCACAAACAAAGTGAAGGTGGCGAGCTCGAGGTAGGGTAAGGATGACGTGCAATAATTGCATGTCATTTCTCACATTAATTGTCACCCACCACAGCCTAGTATGGAGTGCACCCAAACCACCATAACATTTTCACAAAGCACATAGTTAACCATGTGTATCGAATTTGCCACCAACATATTACTTCCATTTTCCAAATCGAATCGACCTCCTATAACCATTCTTTAGCACCAAAACAATCATGTCCCACATTTCTTGCTAGTGAAGGATTATAATTGCACATAACATATCAATTTTCCATAACATATACAAGTATACCATAAGTGAAACACACCATAACTTGCGATGTGGCTCATGCTTGAAGTTTGAACAACATGCCAAAATATATGTGTAGCAAGAATAAACCAAGATGCTTATCACAACAAACATTTTCCTCCTTTCTATATTTTCAAATTAAATTGCCAGCACACTCATCATGCATCCATTTCACATGCAAACCGACTTGAATATATGTGTTTATTCTCAAACTGTAGACTCGTTTTTGCAAGGTAGTCATGTGCAAAAAGATAAGATAAGCACTCTTTCATCATTATTCAAATAAGGGGGTCCCATCTATTTAGTTTATTATTAAATATATATAAGTAATAAGGCATTGCAACCCATTTGCAGGCATGGATTCCATGTTGCGCTTTTGGGCGTCAACACAGACATTGTATAGACTCAGAGGGATTCAATTTCTAGAAGGAGAATGTAGACTCAGAGTGAACCTGATCTCAAAGAGATTCAAATGGATCATAGGGAGAGTTGTTCATTTAGAGGGAGTTCTCCCTCAAATCCAGGTGGGAGAGATACGTCTTCTAGGACTGACAGACAAGTGTCATGAGTTAAGGAGGCCTCTAGGATATGTGAGATGTCATGGGAGGATACACTTTCTTCAGTAGACCTTGCTACAGTGACAGAGGAGGCAACCAATCAGGAGGAATGGGATATGGGATTCTCCTCAGTCACAAAGGGAGTAGCCAATGAGGCAGACTGGAAAACGAGACTTACTCCAGTGACAAAAGGATTTGGCCTCATATTTCGAAATGGAGGATCCTGGTCAGATGTACTATTCCTCAAGATTAGAGGTATGATGAGATCATATGAGATATTCCTCATTCAGGGGATATTGATGAGGTTTGATATGATGGACTACAAGTCCATGGATACACCTATGGTGAAAAATATGAAGAAGTTGAGTGATTCTACTTTAGATTTAGATTTGGTGGATCCCATGATGTATAAGTAGTTGATTGGATCCTTGATGTACCTGGTTAACACCGGGTTGGATACTTGCTTTGCACATTCAACAAGTTTATGGTAGAGATGAGACACTACCATTGGGTTGCAACAAAGCATGTGTTGAGGTACCTGCATCGTACAGTTGGATATGGCCTCAGATATGTATCAGGTGGTGAAGTGAAGTTGCAGGGATATACAGACTCCGATTGGGCAGGGAGGGTAGTAGATAGAAATATCACCTCAAGATTTTTCTGTAGCCTAGGATTAACTATGATATCTTGTCTTAGTAGGAAGCAAACATCTGTATCACTCGGTACATCATAGGAAGAGAATATCACAACCAGTGTTGCAAATCTGGATTATTTGATCAATAGATAGAGACGACCATGATACATTGTGATAACCAAAGTTGTGTCAATCTTTCATAGAATACAATATTTCATGACAGTTTGAAGAATATTGAGATCAAATACCAATTCATCCGAGAAATGGTACAAAAGAGAGTAGTGAAACTCTAATACATATCCACAAATGAGAATATTACAAACATTCTCACCAAACCTATGTCGAAGGAAAAGTTTGAATACTTCATGGACAAGCTTGGCGTGATTCAAAATGTCTCCCTCGCTGAGAGGGAGTGTTAATGATTTGGGTAGCACCAAGCATACATTCTCCTCTGATGGCCATGTGACTTAGCTAAGGAGAATGGCCCAAGCGAAGTCTTTATCCTTGATTATGTAACTTGACAAGGATCGACAAAGACTCGAGGTGTTGATTCTTATCCAAATGGAAGTACCAGGAATACCTTCTCCTCTAATTGCCATGTGACTTGGCTAAGGAGAATGGCCCAGGCATAGTCTTTATCCTTGATCATGTGACTTGACAAGGGTTGACGAAGACTCTTGGTACATATGCATCGGATATACATTCTCCTCTGATGTTCATGTGACTTGGCTGAGAATTGTCCAGGGCGTTGATGTTCTCCATGTATTATAAGCATCAGGAAAACATTATCCTCTTATGGACATGTGACTTGGATAAGGAGAATGGACCAAGTTGTTGATTTTGTTCTTATATTAGCATCAATAATACATTCTACTTCGATGGCTATGTGACTTGGCTAAGGAGAAGGGTCTTGTGTGGTCTATATCCTTGATCACGTGACTTGACAAGGACCGTTGGGGACCCAAGGTGCTATGTGGGAGGAGTATAAATCAATTAGGTGTTATACCATCCCAACAACTAGCACGAGGTGTGGGTCAAAGTGCTTATACCAAAACAACTAGCGAGCAACCTACCATAACTCATTTACTAGTAGGCATGCCTTCCAAAATGTAACGAACCCAATCATTACGACTACATGCGACGCAAAGCAAGTGCAATTTATTTATTTTAAGTAGGAAGGCAATCAACAACAACAATTAAACAACACGACTTGACGGCGAACACAACTTACACATTCAGGAAACATACAATAACAAACCAACTTAGTAGCACATCATGCAACCAGACAAAACATGCGATAATCAATAGGAAAACAAACAACTACCTGCCCAACACAAGGAAGTTGATGCCTACAAGCTAAAGGATAATATCAACAATCTCGACACAATGGCCTCGATGACCAGTACCTAGAAACCTCTATGGTGCACAAAACCAAACGCATTAAGGCGTTACAAAACCAAGTACCAACATCAATTACAATGAACAAACTCCCACATTGGGAAGCACAAGACTCTGGCTAGGTTATCATTCACCTCTATCCATCAGGGCACACAATGATCCCCTCATTAGGAATCATGTCCTCACAAGGTGATAGGCATGATAGTAACCCTAGCGCAACATAACATATCTAGACCAATAACCAAGAAAAATCCAACGTGCTAGGAGACCGAACTAACTGACAAAAATGCATGAAGACTATACCCACACACCCAAGCAACAAGTCAACAAGACGCAAGGTGAAATCACTCAATTTAAATTGCGCAACTAACCAGAGGATTTCTAGTTCCTACAAGGCAACAAGGGTGGTGAACAACTATGACCAACTACCATTTGCACTTCGACTTAAGGAACAAGGTGCATAACAACCAATCAATTGTTAAAATATTAATTGTTTTAGCTAATAAAACTATTAATCCCTCAACCATTAATCTTTCACAAGCTATTAAACGACTTTTCCAACAAACCATAAACCATTGTCTGTTAAGCATGATGTCTAAGTGTGAAGGAGTGAACTATTATAAATGTTACTATTATCATAAAGGTGGCCATAAATGTGACCATAGATGTGAACTATTATAAATGTTATTATTAACATAAATGTTATCATAATTGTTATCATAAATGTGACCTTAAATGTTATCATAAATAGTATCACTGTCTATTAAAAATAAGATATTGTTGTCTAACAATTTATTGATGTCCATAAGCTAAATAATATCACTGTCCATAAGCTAGATATTATTGTTGTCCATAAGCTAAATAATATTGTTGTCCATAAGCTAAATATTATCAGTGTCCATAAGTTAAATAGCTAAATAATATCGTTGTCCATAAAAACTATGTCTATCATTCACATATATAAATACATTGCCTTTTAGCAAGGAATAACAATACCACTATCTATTAAAAGCGTAGTCACACAATATATGTGAAATCGCAGTCATACAATATATGTAAAATCACAGTCATACACTATATGTAAAATCACAGTCAATATGTGTAATTTCGCATTCAAATATATTAAAGTGTTGTCTGAAAAGAAAACGTTGTTTGTATGCAAATATAAAAAATTGTTGTCTATATTCACAGGTATATAAAAATTATTTTCTGTATATATTTAAAAAATGCAGTCTGAATACAATCATTGTTTGTTAATCGTTGTGGTTCAATCGTTGTCATACACAACAACAAACTCAACACAGAATTACAATTAATTAAGACTTTTGTCATAAAAACGCAGCCACGCTCAACCAACTAAACGTGGCAATTATACACCCAAGGATTATTAATTTTGTAGTCAAAAATCTAAATTCACTGTCAACAGTAAATCAAGTATAAATTTGTTGTTTAAAACTGGAACCATATCGCTATCTTATGAATTTGCTATCTTAAGAATTCGCTATTTAAAACTGGAACTAGTTCACTATCTTATATGAAGTCGATATCTTTTAAATATAATTGTTGTCCTTTAAATATAAATTTATTGTCTTTACTATCTAACAATGCAAAGGATTCACTGTCTAATAAAAAGGAATCGTTGTTTAAAATCATAGCGGTAAAAACGATTTGGTAAAATGATTTGTTGAAACGATTTTGGTAAAAATGATTAGGTAAAAATGATTTTGGTAGAAACAAAGTGGTAAAAATGATTTTGGGAAAAAAAAATTCTTCAGAGATTATTCCTTCAAAGATTAATCATTCAACATTAATCTCAGTAAAAAATGCAGAGATAACCAATCACAAGGAAAACACAGAGGTTGATCATTCATACTGAATCAATAAAAAACACAGAGCACAAGTAGACAAAAACGAAGAGACAATCATTCAAATAGAAATGCATAGATTCATCATTCTAGGATGTAGAGGTTTATCATTATGGCGTAGGGGTTTATCATTCAAGAAAGAACAGAGTTTAAACGCTCAAGGATTAAACATTCAAAACACAGAGTTAAAACTTCAGGGATTAATCATTCAATGCAAAGAAATAAACGATGGTGGACAAGAGAGAATACATGCATATATAAGTAAGGGATAGATAGTTGGGAAAAATATTTATCCTTCACTTATTATCCATGCACGTGAAATAAGGGCATTTGAATCTATAAGTCTTTAAACACCATAGTGACGACCATCGATTCGTCTCATGGACGATTGCTCAAGCACGGACTAATAACTTAAGGGATAAGGGACAGAAGATAGAAACACAATTTTTCTTCGTATTGATCAATAAAAACAAACACAGAGAATTCATTGCAATTAGAGTTTGGGTTTACCATGGGAATCAATTCAAAAAACGAGCATAAGGTTGGGATGACTCTAAGTTCTCTATTCATAAAACGTTGGGCTCAACAAGACAATTTATTGAAAGATAAAAAGAAATATCTGGATAGTGTTAAGTTGATTAAACATAAACTTTGACATAGTAGAAATACATTATTGAAGGCGCGGGAAAATATTTAAACTACCATTCAATGCAAATATACACATGTGTACCATAGCCAAATGTGAAAGCTCTGAATTCATTGTCCCGTGCATGCTCTGTTTAGCTCCCACTTGCCGACCGATGTAACCTCACCTGTACTTCCCAACCAACGTTAGGGGTACTCTTCTTCCCCTAAGCCCCCCGATCCATAAAGGGGCCATTCACCCAACACCAGAGAATGCTAGTACCCATCTCGCCTCGCAAGGTCAAGCTACCACTCATTACCCGAGCTGGGTATCCCAACTCTCACAAGAAAAAGTTCAGTCAAGATACAATTTCAACAACGTAACGTTACGCAACAATATCAGATCCATACTCCTCCCCCTTTTATAGAGTTTTAAGTAATTAGTTTCCCAGATTCTCATTAAATTCCTTTTTCAATTAATTAATTTTGAAAAACCTCCCCTATACACGTCGTCTGATCCCCTAGTTGCACCAGAAAATAAAATTTATTAATTAATTAAATATTCCTATTTCCCTCATCCACCTAAGAGCATTCTTAGAAACGCTCCTTGGTGTCCCAAAATTCCCTTACACTTGTTAAATGAATTGTGCCTTACTTAATTCCTAGTTGAGTTCATAATTAGAAAGTTCCAAAGGCAAGATTCCTTTTTTTTTTTTAAATAAAAAAGGGACCTTTCTATTAAAACTTGACCAGAAAAAGGAGATACATGCCAGATGTGAACCAGGTGTCCTGCCTGTAGAGGAAACCAGGACACCTGGCTATGTCACTGTAACAAGTCACAAAAACATAGTGCCACCCTGCCCGTAGGAAACCAGGGGGCGAAGTTTTAACCAACAGTAGTCTGCTAATGCAGTGTTTAAGA
>ML779184.1:109593-130106 GCA_009831015.1 Picea engelmannii | reverse complement strand
GCAGGTGCTCCAGAGGCAAAGGAGCGTCGACAGGACATTGACTCTCCTCGCGCTGAACCGGCTCAACCTCCGCTTCCCGTTCCTCTTCGATGGTGCAAGGCGCAGGGCCAGGGTCGTTCTCCATCGCTTGTTCAGAAGCAGTGATGCTTGGCGATGCGATGCGAAAAGCTCGGGCAAGGGGATCCCAATCATCGGGGTAAGTGACCAGTCGCTGGTTCGAGACGTCCAGAGGGAGGTGGGTGCTTGGTTCCTCTTCAATTACTGTGCCAGGGGGCGAGTTTGCTGCTCGGGATGCCTGTCGGCGTCGTCGTTTGGCTAGAGCCAGTGCCTGCTGAAAATCCCTGTGACGTTTCCGGCGGGAGGCAGCTGCATACCATCGCGCTCCTCTACGGGGCGTCCCTCTCAGGCGCGGCATGGCTGGAACAGAGAGGAGGATCGATAAATCACTCTGCACAGGAGGCTGGTCGAGGAAAATGGAGCCTGTGGTAGGGTTGATGAGCCCAAAAATGGTCATAAACGCCATTAAATTGCTGAGTTTAGTGCGCTGACGGATCGAGTCGCGGGCGCTCGTGCTGAGGAGCTCCATGCTACGGAGATGACTGAGGGTGACGCTCATCATAAACCTCTGCGTGTGTGGGGAGGACGGTAAATAAAGGCCCCCCGCCTCCCTTCGCCACCTCCTCATGCCACGTTGCGTCTCCTACCTGTCCTCGTGTCACCCCATCCGGGGCAAAGGCAAGATTCCTTACTAAGTTAGACATTCGGCTTTTTCTTTACATTTCCCCTTTTCTTTAAGTTTCCTATTTCTTTTAAGTTTCTCCCTTTTTCCTTTTTAACTAAAAATCAATTTAGCAAGTGTAGATAAAACAACCATTTACCCTTTTTCTTTTTTAATTAAAAATTAATTTAGCAAGTGTAGATAATAAAACAACCATTTACCCTCTTTTTTTTTTAACTAAAAAATAAATTAACAAATGTAGATGAAAACAACCATTACCCCTTTTTACAAATTTAATCCTCCATTATAATTTTGAATTTAATAAATAAGTTTGAATTTCTTAACCCCCTTCTTGTTACATGTTTATTTATTATTATTATTTTTTTACCACAAGTTCTACTTAAACCTAGCTTGGTCGTCATGTTTTTTTAGGGAACTTTTAGTTATTAAATTTTTTACTCATTCCATCATCTATTTTAAGGTCGACCAGGTCCTAAGGAGGCATAGTTTTCTAGGCACTAGGTTTATTCATTTACTAGTTAAAATCACGACGTGCCCTTCACGATGCACTACATGCTCCAAGGGTGCCACTCGCCTCCTTTCATTTTCATTGCGCGACATGCCCTTCAAGACACACTACATGCTCCAAGGGTGCCACTTGCCTCTTTCTGTTTTCCTTGGGCGACGTTCCCTCCAAGACGCACTACGTGCTCTAAGGGTGCCACTCGCTTCTTGAATGAATTTGGTAGACGTCAAACCCCTGGACTCAATACTCTGCTAGGTGATATTGTGGGAAACAAAGGGCCTCTAAGGAATAAGGCCCATTCCTTATTTTGCACCCCTTAGAATCATCATGAGCGACTGCCATAGTCTTCCCTCATGACATTGTGGGTCTTCTCGAACTAGGTAATCGTTAACCTACAGTCGAGCCACGATGAGAGTGCTAGTAGGATGTGGCAGGGCTGCTGCCACACCTCTCCCTCAAAGTCTCTGGTTTTCATGAGTGACCCCTCTACTCCACATGTGAGTCTGGTCGGAAAGATATCGTCAACCTGCATCCATCAACGAATCATGTCAGCAATAATAATAATCAATCACCATAACATCTAATCATATGTACATATGTCACACCAACAACATTCAAACCACAATAGTCCACTCCCTGAGTCGATCTGGAGTCCAAGGCATTTCATCGATACCTCTGCACCCTCAATGTACAGAGTCCTGCACACTTTGGAGAACACAGTCAATAGCACATGTCTAGGTAAATACAACAAAATAACATATCATCAAATCCATAATATCTCATAATCATAATCAAACGACCAATAGTATAATAATCTGGATCACTTGCAAGCAAGTGTCCTCAAGGATAAGTTTGCTCAGTGCACGCAAGAGCAAGATGTTACATACACCCCCTCTTGGTTTAAACTTAGTCCTGAAGTTTCATAGTATATAAGTGCTGAAATAAAGTGTATCACAGCATCATAAGTCTATCTATCAAACAAAAATGGAAACTGGTGATGCATATCATATGTGTCCTCCTAGGTCACCGAGTGCGGACTATAGTTGTACCACTGGACCTTGACCTGATATATTGTTCGATGTCGTAGATGTCGAATGTGATGGTCCATGTTGCAGATTGGCTTTTACGTGCACACACTCTCATCATATACCTGCAAGGAACTCATGCCAATAACATGTGTAAGATCACTAATATAATGTCTCAAAACAGATACATGAAAAACATCGTGCATATGCATCAAATAATCAGTCAAGGCTAGTCGATAGGCCACAAGCCCCTTCTTTTCCACAATATCGAAAGGTCCCATGAACCTAGGAGAGATTTTAACACCCTTTTCAAACTTGATCGAACTCTTATGCAGTTTCACCTGCAAGAAGACTCGATCTCCAACTTCATAACTATGGGTGACACGATGCACATCGACATAACTCTTCTTCTAATCCTGTGCTTCCTTGATTCTTTGTATTATTGTTTGCATTTGATCTTCCATTTTTTGTATCGATTCTAGTCCCACCAGGACCCTATCCTCAAGCCAATCCCAACTCAAGGGCAATCTGACACAGTCGCCTGTAAAGAAACTATAAAGGTGCCATCTTAATGGTGCTTTGATAATTGTTGTTATATGAAAATTCTACCAGTGGCAAGAATTCTTCCCAATGCTTCTGTTGGTCCATAACGCACATGCGCAACATATCCTCCAAGATTTGGTTTGTTCGTTCGGTCTGCCCGTCTATCTTTGGGTGATACGCGGTACTAAAGTTTTGTTTGGTTCCCAAGGCCTCTTGGAAACTAGTCCAAAATCATCCAGTAAACACCGATCCTCGATCGAATATAGTCCTCTTAGGCACGCCATGCAGCCTCACAATATCATTGATGAAAACTCTAGCTATGTCAGGTTCCTTATATGTCGTACACACATGAATAAATTAAGCACTCTTCATCAGAGTGTCGACTACCACCAAAATTGAGTCATGTCTCATTTTCGTTAGTGGCAATCCAACAATGAAATCCATTGAAATGACCCCCCATTTCGATTCAGGAATAACGTGTGGATGTAGTAATCATGTCAGATGTCTATGTTCAACTTTCAACTGTTGACATTCTAGACACCTTGCCATGTAGTTGACTATGTCTTCCTTCATTTATTTCCAGAAGAATAAGGGTTTAAGGTCTTCCCTCATCTTCGTGACTCCAGGATGAGCCATGTACATTGCTTTGTCAGCCTCATTTAGGATCAAAATTCTCAACCCGTCATTGGGTGGTACGTAAATTCGATTTATAAATCTCAATAATATGTTGTTGTCCAAAGTAAATCCTTCAATTTTGGTACCATCATTGTGTTTTGTCCGATAAAATCCTTGGCCTCCTTGTACCAGTCATCGTTGCACTGTAAAATTAGAATATTTTCATGTGGATTTGTTTGAAGAGGCGTCACCAAAAATATGCGGGGTCTCTGACTCAACACAACTGCCACTCTATTCATTGTACCTTTTATGTAAGTAATCTCTAAATTGTACTCGCTAAGCAATTCCAACCAACGTCGTTGTCACAAGTTCAAGTCGCTTTGCATAAAGATGTGTTGTAGTCCATAGTGGTCCATTTTTAGTTCGAATTTCCATCCAATAAGGTAGTGTCTCCAAACTCTCAAGGCATAAACAATGGCTAACAACTCCAAATCATGTGTCGCATAGTTCTCCTCATGCCTTCTCAACTTTCTCGAGATGTAAGCGATCACTCAATCGCCTTGCATCAAGACTCTGCCTAATCCTTCCTTGGATGTGTAAGTGCATACCAAGAAGTTTGCATCCATGTCAGGGATCTTCAGTATAGATGCTTTCGTCCACAACTCCTTAAGCCTCTGAAATGATTCTGTGCATTTCTTGGTCCAAACAAACTTCTTGTTCTTCTTCTGCAATTCCGTGATCGTATTTGATATCTTCGAAAATCCCTCGATGAACCGTCGATAGTATCTCACTAAACCCATGAAGCTACGCACTTCCAAGACATTCGTCGGTGCAGTCCATTCCATAATAGCCTCGACCCTTGTTGGGTCCACAACGATACCTTTGTCGGAGATGGCATGACATAAGTAGTGAATCTTCGATTGATAAAACGAGCATTTAGACAATTTCCCATACAATTTGTTCTCTCATAGACACTACAGTACCAAGTGCAAGTGCTCATCATCCTCCTCAATCATGCGAGAATAAATCAAAATATCATCAATGAATACTTGTACTAACTTGTCCAAGTATTCACGGAACACCCCGTTCATCAAACTCATAAATACCCTTGGGACGTTCGTCATTCCAAACGGTAGAACAATAAAATCGTAATGTCCAAACATCATATTAAAGGCGGTGTTAGGTATTTCGTCCTCTTTGATCCATAACTGGTGATACCCTGATCTTAGTTCGATCTTTGAAAACATCGTCACGCCCTTCATATGATCAAATAGATCATCAATCCTTGGAAACTGATATTGATTCTTGATGATTGCCTTGTTCAATGGACGATAGTCGATGCAGATTCCCCACGACCCATCCTTCTTCCGTATGAAGATAACAGGCATACCCCACAGTGACACACTTGGATGTATAAGTCCTATGTCCAACAACTCCTTCAGTTGCATTCTCAACTCTTGTAACTTCGGGGTCGACATCCGATAAGGATTTCTTGCTATTGGTTCAGCCGCTGGTTTTAGGTCTATGGTAAATTCCAATTCCCTCTCTGGAAACATCCCAGGTAACTCCTCATGGAAGACGTCCGGAAACTCTCTTACCATCGAAAGGTGTTCTATACCTTCTACTACTCCCTTCTCGTTTAACACAAGGATCTCATAAATCTTACATCCCTTGCGCGTGCTCTTCCGTAGTTGCAAAGAAGAGATGAAACTCAGGGAAACTCCTTGGTTATGACCTACAATCACACATATATGTCCCTCATCATCAACCAAGCTCAATCGTTTCATCTTACAATTGAACATTGCCTCATGTGATTCCAACCATTCCATACTGATCACAACGTCATAAGATCCTAATATCGTGACGTATAGGTTGGCCCTCGTGAAAAACTCTCCTAGATTAAGGCTGCAACCTATAAACTTCCCTCCAACCTTCTATTTAGATCCCTAAGCCGTTTATACAAAGATAAAATCATCACGTTCGACTTCCTTTACCTTAATTCATTTTAGCGTTGCACTAGAAATGAAACTCTCAGTAGCACCGAGATATATCAAAATACTAAGGGTTTGGTCAGCAACGGTAAGGAGGTTGTTGCTGAGGCATTGGTCGTCGAGGTGTAGTGAATGTGGATCCTCTTTGGAAGCCACGATATCCTGGTGAGTGTCTAGCTGGTGTCTGATGCTATTGCACACTAGATGACCCCTGCCCCACTGGTCTCGCTGGAGTCCTGCTCTGAACCCCGCTGATAATATTCTCCTCTGCTATGAGGGAATTTTGGACAACATCATTGTAATATACCAGATATAAAAAGTATGCATAACAGAAATAAAATGCTAGAAATGGAAGAATAACAACAATATAACCAGAACATTCACCACAATAGCACTGAAATTATATAAGAATAACAACAGAAATAATGCTTTGAATCTGAAAGCAATGTTCACGGGCCTCTTCGAGGGGGAAACCTCCAGTTGAGTAGAGCTCTATTACAATAATATCCAAGCTAGGGTTCTCATACCCTCGACTCCTATTTATACTAAATATGTCTATCAAAAGAAGCATCTAGAGGAAGATCCTTCTAGAAGTGGAAGCTTCTATTAGGTATTCTTACATCCGACTTATTCTATTTTATTGCAAGGCCTTATTAATATTGACCTTTAATACATCTGAATATATTCTTCTACCTATGTGTGGGTTAGGACCCTAACATGTCCTCCCCCTTAAAAACAACCTTGTCCTCAAGGCTAGAGATGTGAAAATTGTTGCAGAATGGTAGCTGGTTCCCAAGTGGCATCTGTTGGAGTTGTATATTTCCATTGGATTAACACTTCCTTGATGGTTCTCTGACGTAGGCGATGCTCACGCTAATCCAAAAATGCTTATGGATGTAGCCAAATGGATCCTTCTTCGGCTAACTCAGGAAGGTTGGTTTGAATTTGGAACTTAGTTCTGATCACCTTCTTTAAGCAGGAAACATGAAAAATAGGATTTAGCTTCGAATGATTAGGCAAAGCTAATTGATAGGCCACCTATCCCACATTCTTGAGAACTGTATAAGGACCATAAAATTTGGGCACTAGCTTTTGACAATGCTCAGCCTTGAGGGAATTCTGCTTGTACGGTTGTAGGCGAAGAAACACTTGATGCCCTTCTTCAAATTGATGTTCAGAGTGACCTTGATCTGCTTGTTGCTTCATGTGATTTTTTACCATGACCAAATTCTCTTTGAGGGTACGGATAATAGCCTCTAAAATTGTAAGTGTTTGGTAAACCGCCTGGACCTTCGAGACACCAAGTAAGTATGAGAGAACTGAAGGTGGCTTCTGTCCATATACCACTTCAGAAGGAGTCATGTGTGTAGTTGTATGGTATGAAGTGTTGTACCACCATTCAGCTAGGGGTAACCATTGATCCCACTGATTTTTCTTTTTTGAGGTAAAACACCTCAAATATGTTTCCAAACACTTGTTGACAAATTCTATTTGACCATCAGTTTGGGGATGATAAGTTGTACTGAGATGCAATTGGGTGCCTTGTAGCTTGAATAGTTCTTGCCAAAAATTGCTTGTGAAAGTTGGGTCACGATTAGAAACAATAGAGTGTGGCATGCCATGAAGCTTGAAGACTTGATCCATGAAAATTTGAGCCACCGTGGATGTTGTAAACGGGTGTTGAAGAGCGCAGAAATCAGCATACTTGGAAAGGAGATCAAAAGGCACCATGATGACTAATTTATTTCCCGACTTGGGTAAGCCTGTAATAAAATCCATAGAGATGTCCTTCCAAATAGCAGGTGGAATCGGGAGCGGTTTTAGTGTGCCCGGAGATTTGATTTTTTCTGCCTTGTTGCATTGACACACATCACATTTGGCGACAAAAGTATGAATGTCCTGTTTCATACCATCCCAGAAAAAATAATGTTTGACCCTGTCATAGGTTTTGGTGAACCCTGAGTGCCCCGATGTCGGTGTAGCATGAAGCTCAGAAAGTACCGTGGATTTAATCTTTGATTGTTTACTTAAATACAAACAGCCTTTGTATCAAATCTCATAATGGAGCCAAGAATACCCTGCGGGAGCTAGAGCACTAGACTTCAATTGTTGGATCAACTGCAAACTTTTAGGATCTTGTAGCCATTCTTAGCGAACAGATTGGAGCTAATCTGGTACAATGAAGGAAAGAGAAAAAATGGATCCTTCATACTCATATTTGCGGGAAAGTGCATCCGCAACCACATTTTCTTTGCCTTTCTTGTAAATGATCTCATAATCATAGCCAAATAGATTAGTTACCCATTTTTGTTGCTCCGGGGAGGAAATGTGTTGTTCCAAAAAATACTTGAGGCTTTGATTGTTTGTCTTAATTTGGAAGCATTGCCCCAATAGATAAGGGCTCCACAAATCAATGACATGCATAATAGCCAACATTTCCTTTTCATAGATAGATTTGCCCAGATTTCTTTCAGATAGTTGCTTGTTGGTAAAGGCCAAAGGCTGACCCTCTTGCATAAGGATAGCACCAATTCCTTTCCTTGAAGCATCACATTCCAAGACAAAGGTCTTTGTGAAGTCAGGAAGGGCCAGGACTAGAGTGGTGCACATGGCTATATTCAGGGTTTGAAAAGCTTGAGCAACAGTTGGAGTCCAAGTGAAAGAGTTTCTTTTTAGGAGAATAGTGAGAGGTGTTGCAATATTTTTGTAATTATTAACAAACTTGCGTTAATAACCTGTTAAGCCCATAAATCCATGCAAACTTTTGAGAGTCTTTGGGTGAGGCCAGTCTTGCATAGCTTCAATATTTTTAGGATCCACCCTGATGTCATCTTTGCCAACCAGATGACCCAAGTACTCTACTTCTGAGGCGCCAAAAGCACATTTAGACTGTTTCAGGAAAAGCTGGTGTTGAGAGAGTAGATGGAGAACTCGATCCACATGAGCAAGATGTTTTGTCCAAGTCTTTCTATAGATGAGGATATCATCAAAGAAAACTAAGACAAAATGACGAAGAAATGGATGAAAGACATGATTCATGAGGCTTTGGAATGTGGAGGGAGCATTACACAAGCCAAAGGGCATGACCAAAAACTCATAGTGGCCCTCATGAGTTCTAAAGCAAGTCTTGGGAATGTTTGCCTCTTTCATACATATCTGGTGGTATCTTGAACGAAGGTCAAGTTTAGTAAAGAATTGTGCGCCACTCAGTTCATCTAGGAGGTCATCAATGACAGGAATGGGAAATTTGTCTTTAATGGTAAGTTTGTTGAGGGCATGGAAGTCAGGACACATTCTCCAAGAGCCTTATTTATTCAGGACCATGACCATAGGAGAAGAGTAGGGGCTCATACTAGGGCGGATAACACCTGCATTAAGGAGTTCCTGGACCATTTTCTCAATTTCATTTTTTTGGAAAAGGGGTGATGATACGGACGGATATTGGGAGGAAGGCTTCTGGGTACAAGGGGAATGGAATGATCATGAACACCACATGAAAGAGGGAGTCCCTAGGGAGTGGAAAAGACCACTTGATGTTCAGAAAGAATTTCTTGGAGGTCTTGCGGTACCAAGGGTGTTTATGTTGCTTGTATGGCATGGAGTTGAGCAATAACACCAGAATGACCCCTTTTGAGCAATTTTTCCATGCGATGGGAACTAATGATCTCAGGTGAACCGACGATGATGCCTTGGAACTTATATTGGTGGCCCTCCTGGTCAAATTGCATGGTTAATTCCTTAAAATCCATGAGAATGGGACCCAAAGTCCTTAGCCAGTCTGTACCCAACACAATGTCACAACTACCCATGTCGATAGAAAACATATGAAATTTCAGGTGGTAGTCACCAATTTGGAGACACAAATTTTCACAACGCCTTCCACATTTCATGGAGCCACCATTGACAATCATGATTTGGAAATTATTGACAGCATGGATGTAGCAATGAGTTTCTTGGGCAATGCAGCAATGAATAAAATTATGGGTTCTTCCACTATCAACCAGAATGATGAACTTTCGATGCTTTATGTAACATATTAGCTTGAGGGTTTGGGGAGAGGAGAAGCCAATGAGGGAATTGAGGGAAATGACCGGTTCTACTTCGGGAGGGTCTGAGGGAGGGGTTATGTCGGGGGTTTTAGGTGACTCAGACACAAGGGGAGTTTCAATATCTTCTTCCGAAATATCCTCGAAAATGTCCATAAAAAACTTTTGTTCCTTACACTTGTGGCCTGGGAAATATTTTTCATCACAATTATAACAAAGGCCTTTGAGTTGGCGTTCATCCATTTCAGCCCTGGTCAATTTTTGGATCTTTAGTGGAGCGGAGGGAGTAGTGGGATTTATTGGTTTAGGGCGAGGGATAAAGGAGGGTTTCTGGTTTTGAGAAGATACAACCTATTGTTCTTCTTTAGCTCTTTTAGTAGCTTCCACCCAACTCTGAGGCCAAGCCATGAGGACATGGGCTCAAATCTCATCCTTGAGGCCACTGATAAAACATTCTCGGAAAAAGGCATCAAACATGCCCTCTTTCCGAAAAGCCAGACACTCAAAGGAAGCTATAAAGTCTTCCATTGTTACTGATTGTTTCAACTTTGTCAAACAACGCAAATGGTTGGTGTTAGTGTCAAAGCATTCATAAAGCTTTGCCACAAAGTGTGTCCAAGCAATATACCCTTGACGAGAATTTTTTCTCCATTGCCACAATTTCCAACGTTCTTGATCTAGATGGAGAACACCATACCGGAGTTTGGCCAAGTCATCTGTAATGACACATAAAGAGAAATAATGTTCCATTTGGGTTACCCAACCAGTGGGGTCCGAGCCATCAAATTTGGTCACATCTACCCGCAGAAGGCATAGGTCATGTTGAAAATGATGGTTCTCAAAGTTATGGGAATGAGAGGAATGGTCACCTTCAGTATGTGGAGGTGAGGAAGAGGAAGGGTTATCTATATGGATATGAAGTTTGGTGCAGAGTGTTGAAAAGACAGATTCAAGTTGGGTGGTAAGGTCTTGTTTGATTTCCTCCATTGAGGATTGCATGGTTGTATTGATGGCGAAAACATTGGCACTGAGTTGTTTCACTTCTTGTTGGGTCTCGATGAGACCAAATTGCAAAGTGTTGAAGAGAGCTTCCAAGCCTTGGCTACAGGTATGGGCTATGAGGATGGGGGAACTGAAAAGGGGTGGGCAGGGTAATTTTTTTTTTTCTGAAAATTGATATGGATTAATGTGATAAGGGTGAAGAGATGAATCCAATGGAATAGGTCTCAAATAATGGTGAAACAATTTCCAGATTTTTTTTTATTTTTTTTACACCTGCGGAGTTATACTCTGATTTGAAGAATACTGCAGAGAGGAAATGTCCAAATGCTTAACTAGAAAGAAACGTGTATTTACTTGGCAACCTGAGCATAGTTGCGTGGCAATAGATCTTGTATGTTTTAATTTGTTTATGTTTCTGTCCCCAAGGGTTAGGTATTCAAGGGTTCTACAGACAAGGGTTTTCCTTGTGCTATAGCTCTCTGATATACGTGCGGGGTCCAATAGTAGTACTCGGCCCAATATCTCAGGGCACTAACTAAGGAGGATAGGTCGTACCCTTCGCTATACTACCTGACTACCCAGGTACTAGAGAGTATATTCCCGAGTGTTTTTCTCAGTGACACTATAGCAGTTAGGCAACCAATCGGTTTATCTAAAGAGGGCTTCAGGTAATCTAGGTTGATCCGTACACAAGTGTTGTTTGATGCGCTACCACTCGAAGGGGTACCAACAGGGGTTACAAGGGTGGTCAACAGATGTGCACTTAAGTACCACTTGTATTTCCTGCGTGTATGAATCCATCAACCACGGGTTTATGCGTGTAACGATAGATCTCTATGGCTTAAAGACATCGGAATACGTCTCTACCCTGAAAAAAATTTAACCCACACTTTCTGTCGAGGAAAGTGCTCTAATACCACTTGTAATATACCAGATATAAAAAGTATGTAGAACATAAATAAAATGCTAGAAATGGCAGAATAAAAAAAATATAACTAGAACATTTACCACAATAGCACTGAAATGATATAATAATAACAACATAATTAACACTTTGAATCTGAAAGCAATGTTCATGGGCCTCTTTGAGGGGGCAACCTCCAGTTGAGAAAATCTCTATTACAATAATATCCAAGCTAGGATTCTCATACCCTTGACTCCTATTTATACTAAATATGTCTATCAAAAGAAACATCTAGAGGAAGATCCTTCTAGAAGCGAAAGCTTCTATTAGTTCTTCTTACATCCAACTTATTCTATTTTATTGCAAGGCCTTATTAATATTGACCTTTATTACATCTGAATATATTGTTCTACATATGTGCGGGTTAGGACCCTAACAATCATGCAAGGTTTGAGGCATCAAAATCCTAACCTGTGCATGAATTATAACATTAAGTACAAACAGAACATGTTGACCTTAAGTTTCTTGGTATTCAGGTGCAGAGCATACCGAAGAAGATCCATAAAACGAGCCTCGTACTCGAGCACTGTACGGTGTGTACCCGCAGGGGTATAGGCGCCTTGGCCTCATCTCAATACAGATGGTGAATCAAGGCCTCTAACGTTCCCTGGAAGGGCCTTGTCAAACCATCATCATCCCTTACAGCAATTGAATCCAGCCCAAGGACTTGTTCTTCCCCTTGGGGGTTAGACTATGAGGGCGTAGGCACTTCTGGAGGCGTCACACCTCCTTCCATGACACCATGTTGCGAACCTCTATGGCATCCTCTAATCAAGATTACCACATGGACATGTTAAATTTTTAATTAGAGTTAGGTTATTACTCAAGGGTTTACTGCAGTGGAAAGCATGGCGATCCATAGTCGTAGGGTAGAACCCGCTCGGATACCATATGTAATGACACCAATCGTTATGACTACATGCAATGCAAAGCAAGTGAATTTTTTTTATTTTTTTATTTTAAGCAAGAAGGAAATCAACGACAACAATTAAACAACACAACTTGATGACAAACATAACTTACACATTCATGCAACAGACAACAACGACCCAACATACTAGCACATCATGCAACCGGATGAAACATGCGATAATCAATAGGCAAAAAAATGGCTACCCGCCCGACAAAAGAAAGTCGATGCCTACAAGCTAAAGGAAAACATCAACAATCCCGACACAACGACCTCGATGACCAGTAACTAGAAACCTCTACGGCGTGAAAAACCAAACACATTAAGGTGTTACAAAACCAAGTACCAACATCAATTACAATGAACAAAGGCCCACATAGGGAAGCACAAGAATCTGGTCAAGTTATCATTCGCCTCTATCCATCAGGGCGTGCAATGATCCCCTCATTAGGAATCATGCCGTCAAAAGGAGATAGGCATGACAGTAACCTTGACGCAACATAACATATCTATACAAATAACCCAAGAAAAATCCAACGCGCTAGGAGACCAAATTAATTGACAAAAATACATGAAGACTATACCCATGCACCCAAGCAAAGACTCGACAAGACGAAAGGTGACATCACTCAATTTAAATTGTGCAACTAACCGAAGTATTTCTAGTTCCTACAAGGCAACAAGGGTGGTGAAAAACTATGACCAACCACCATTTGCAGTTTGACTTAAGGCACAAGGCGCATAGTAACCAATCAATTGTTAAACTATTAATCATTTTAGCTAATAAAACTATTAATCCCTGAACCATTAATCTTGCGCAAGCTATTAAAAGACTTCGCCAACAAACCATAAACTATTATCTGTTAAGAATGATGTCTAAGTGCGAAGGAGTGAACTATTATAAATGTTACTATTATCATAAAGGTGACCATAAATGTGACCATAGATGTGAACTATTATAAATTTTACTATTAACATAAATGTTATCATAAATGTGACCTTAAATGTTATCATAAATAGTATCATTGTCTATTAAAAACAAGATATTGTTGTCTATAAAACATATGATAATGTTGTCTAATAAATAATGACATCTAATAATGGTATTGCAGTCTAATAATATATCACTAATTAATAATGATATTGTTTTCTAACAATTTATCGTTGTCCATAAGATAAATAATATCACTGTCCATAAGTTAAATATTATCGTTGTCCATAAGATAAATAATATCGTTGTCCATAAGCTAAATATTAGCGTTGTCCATAAGCTAAATAGATAAATAATATCGTTGTCCATAAAAAATATGTCCATCATTCACATATATAAATACACTGACTTTTAACAAGGAATAACAATACCACTATCTATTAAAATCGCAGTCACACAATATATGTGAAATCGCAGTCGCACAATATATGTAAAATCGAAGTCATACACTATATGTAAAATTGCAGTCAATATGTGTAATTTCACGGTCAAATATATTAAAGTGTTGTCTCAAAAGAAAACATTGTCTATATGCAAATATAAATAATCGTTGTCTATATTCATAGGTATATAAAAAAAATTGTCTGTATATATTTAAAAAAATGCAATCTGAATACAATCCTTGTCTGTTAATCGTTGTGACTCAATTGTTGTCATACACAACAATAAATTCAACGCAGTCTTATAATTAATTAAGACTGCTGACATAAACACACAACCACACTCAACTAACTAAACACAACAATTATACACCCAAGGATTATCAATTTCGCAGTCAAAAATCTAAATTCGTTGTCAAGAGTAAATCAAGTATAAATTTGATGTTTAAAACTAAAACCATATTGATATCTTATGAATTTGCTATCTTAAGAATTCGCTATTTAAAATTGGAACTAGTTCGCTATCTTATATGAATTCGTTGTCTTTTAAATATAATTGATGTCCTTTAAATACAAATTTAATGTCTTTACTATCTAACAATGCAAAGGATTTGTTTTCTAATAAAAATGAATCGTTCTCTAAAATCACAACGGTAAAAACAATTTGGTTAAACGATTTTGGTAAAAACGATTGGGTAAAAGTGATTTTGGTAGAAACGAATTGGTAAAAATGATTTTGGGAAAAAAAAAATTGTAGAGTTTAATCCTTTAGATATTAATCATCCAAAGATTAATCATTCAACATTAATCTCGGTAAAAAATGCAGAGATAACCAATCACAAGGAAAACGCAGAGGTTGATCATTTAGAGTAAATCAATAAAAAAACGCAGAGCACAAGCGGACAAAAACGAAGAGACGATCATTCAAATAGAAATGCAGAGATTTATCATTTCAGGACACAGAGGTGTATCATTCTAGCACAGGGTTTTATCATTCAAGAAAATGCAGATTTTAAACGCTCAAGGATTAAACATTCAAAACCCAGAGTTAAAACTTCAAGAATTAATCATTCAACGCAAAGAAATAAACGATGGTGGACAAGAGAGAATAAACGTAGAGATAAGTAAGGGATAGATAGTTGGGCGAAAGATTTATCCTTCACTTATTATCCATGCACAGGAAAGCAGGGCATTTGAATCTATATGTCTTTAAACACCAGAGTGACGACCATCAATTCGTCTTCTGGCCAACTGCTCAAGCACAAACTAATAACTTAAGGGATAAGAGACATAAGATAGAAAGACAAATTTTCTTCGTATTGATCAATAAAAAAAACACAAAGAAGTCATTGCAATCAGAGTTTGGGTTCTCCATAGGAATCAATTCAAAAAATGAGCATAAGGCTGGGATGACTCTAAGTTCTATGTTCATAAAACGTTGGGCTCAACAAGACAATTTGTTGAAATATAAAAATAAATCTCTGGATAGTGTTATGTTGATTAAACATAAACTTTAACATAGTAGAAGTACATTACTGAAGGCAAGGGAAAATATTTAAACTACCATTCAATACAAATATACACATGCATACCGTAGCCAAATGAAAAAGCTTCGAAGTCGTTGTCCCGTGTGCGCTCCATCCAGTTCCTGCTTGTTGACTGATGTGACCTCACCAGTACCTCCCAGCCAACGCTAGGGGTACTCTTCTTCCTCCTGATCCCCCTGAGCCGCAAAGGGGCCACACACCCAACACCAGAGAATGATAGCACCTAGATTTCCTCGCAAGGTCGATCTAGCACTCGTTACTCGAGCTGGGTATCCCAACTCTCATAAGAGAAAGTTCAGTCAAGATAAAATTTCAACAGCGTAACGTTACATAAATATATCAGATCCATACTCCTCCTCCTCCATCCTTTTTATAGAGTTTTAAGTAATTGTTTCCCAAATTCTCATTAAATTCTTTTTTCAGTTAATTAATTTCGAAAAACCTCCCTCGTACACATGTCCTCGGTCCCCTAGTTGCACCAGAAAATCAATTTTATTAATTAATTAAAAAAAATTATTTCCCTCATCCACCTAAGAGAATTCCTAGAAACGATCCTCGGTGTCCCAAAATTCCTTTACACTTCTTAAATGACTTACGCCTTACTTCATTCCTAGTTGAGTTTATAATTAGAAAGTTCCAAAGGCAAGATTCCTTACTAAGTTAGACATTCAACTTTTTCTTTACGTTTCCCCTTTTCTTTAAGTTTCCTATTTCTTTTAAGTTTCCCCCTTTTTCCTTTTTAACTAAAAATCAATTTAGCAAGTGTAGATAAAACAACCATTTACCCTTTTTCGTTTTTAATTTAAAATTAATTTAGCAAGTGTAGATAAAAAAAAAAAACCATTTACCCTCTTTTCTTTTTAACTAAAAATTAAATTAGCAAATGTAGATGAAAACAACGATTACCCCTTTTTTTAAATTTAATCCTCCATTATAATTTTGAATTTAATAAATAAGTTTGAATTTCTTACCCCCCTTCTTGTTACATGTTTATTTATTATTTTATTTTTTTTACCACAAGTTCTACTTAGACCTAGGTTTTAATTTCACTAGGTTGGTCGACATTTTATTTTTTAAGGAACTTTTAGTTATTAAATTTTTTACTCATTCCATCATCTATTTTAAGGCTGACCAGGTCCTAAGGAGGCATATTTTTCTAGGCACTAGGTTTATTCATTTACCAGTTAAAATCGCGGCATTCCCTTCAGGACACACTACGTTCTCCAAGATTGCCACTCGCCTCCTTCCGTTTTCATTATGCAACGTGCCCTTCAAGACACACTACATGCTTCAAGGGTACCACTCACCTCTTTCTGTTTTCCTTGCATGACGTTTCCTTCAAGATGCACTATGTGCTCCAAGGGTGCCACTCACCTCTTGACTGAATTTGGTAGACGTCAAACCCCTAGAGTCAATACTCCGCCATGTGATATTGCGGGAGACTAAGAGCCTCTAAGGAATAAAACCCCTACATTATTGCATGCCCCTTAGAATCATCATGATCAACTGTCACAGTCTTCCCTCATGACATTGTGGGTATTATCGAACTAGGTAATCGTTAACCTACATTTCAAGCCACAATAGGAGTGCTAGTAGACTGTGGCAGGGCTACTGCCACACCTCTCCCTCAAAGTCTCTGGTTTTCGTGCGTGACCCCTCTACTCCACATGTGAGTCTGGTTGGCAAACTATCGTCAACCTACATCCATCAACGAATCATGTCAACAATAATAATAATCAATCATCATAACATCTAATCATATGTACATATGTCATGTCAACAACATTCAAACCCCAATATTCCACTCCCTGACTCGATCTGGAGTCCAAGGGGTTTCATAAATGCCTCTGCACCCTCAATGTCCAGATTCTTTCACACTCAGGAGAACCCAGTCAATAGCACATGTCTAGGTAAATACAACAAAATAACATATCATCAAATCCATAATATCTCATAATCATAATCAAACGACCAATAGTATAATAATCTTGATCACTTGGAAGCAAGTGTCCTCAAGGATAAGTTCGCTCAGTGTGCGCAAGAGAGGGATGTTACATAAAACTACTTCCATTCCTACTCTCATATACAAGTAGACATGCCTACCCTCTGGCCACTACAAGCATACATGCCTACCCTCTGGCCACTACAAGTAGACATGCCTACCCTATGACCACTACAAGCAAACATGTCTACCCTCTGGCACACTACAAGGAGACATGCCTACCAAGCATACCATGGGAAAACTATCTCGCTGGTATGGTAGGTGTCCAAGCTAGGTGTAGCCACCACCTACTCAGTAAGTCAAGCTCTGTCACTCACCTACCAGGCTATGTGGGCATATGGGGGGGATTACTATTAGAAATGTATGTTAGGGATTTCTATATCTTACCACTACTTTCTTAAAAAAAGGTGTCGTACCCCTCTCTTACTTACACTATTTCCTCCCTCTCTTACTTATGCTAATAGTAGATTGAATCTTATCTACTCGATCGACCGAAACTCACAATTGAGACTTGAAATAAGGTCGCTCCAAAATAAGAAAGTAATTCCCCACCCACGTCCCCCCCTCTATTCCTTCGATAGGAACTATTCACACAGGCAAGGGGTTTCCCTTTATTTACTCCATTTCCTTACTTCGTATAACCTATAGCCAAGTAAGCAAGATAGGAAAGCAAGCAAGCCAGATATATCTAGGCCCCCATTACAGATCTGACACCCACCCTTCAGTTCTCGTTATGGAAGGGTTGGAAACATCTTGTAACCTTACCTGGATGGAAGGAAGGCATACCACAAGCCACTACGCCTGTGAATGATATTATTATGTATGATGCGCATACCCGGGTAGGTCACTGATACCACATACCCAACCTAGCATAGCATGACTTATACACATACCTAGCATGAATGATGATACACATACCTTGGTAGGAAATATAGAAACCACCCTCCCCCTCTCTGGCTTTCTTGCCTATATATCGACTTAAGTAAGTGGGCATAAGAAATCCAAGTATGGAGAATGCCTCCCTCGTTGAGAGGGAGTGTTGAATTTTTGCAACTTTGGGCAGTCATTCTCCACAAGGAAGTACAAGAAGACTCATCTGACCATTAAAGAAGCCCCATGAAGAAATTGAAGACCCAGGAAGAGAAGTTGGCCCCACCAGTAAAAGAAAAAAAATAATAAAGTAAAATTGAAGACCCAGAATGAGAAGTCAGCCCCACCAGAAAAAAGACATGCGCTTGAATTAGTATAAATATAGGTTGTATCATTTCATTTAGATATCCACAACTCTCTTTCTACAGTGCACACTAGTCATTTGCCAACTACATTTGTGGTATTTCACTATTTTCTGGAGTTATGGTTATCTTGTTGAGTGCGCCACACTTGGGGAAGGAACTAGACTTGGAGAAGTTCCCTCTTATTTGTATCTTGGCTATTCTATTGAGATGGTAGCTCTTGTATATGCTAGGCTTGGGGAGGATCTTCTCTGTATGGTCTTTTGATCTGGTCATGGTGATGTACTAGTAATATCTTGGACTAAATTCTTCTATAAGAAAGGTTGTTGGGTTTTATCTCAAGGTTGGGTTTCCCAAGATAAACTCTTGTGTTCTTGTGACTACTGTGCATGGTTAATATTTCTAGATCTTGTTAATTTCACTGCATTGTTATAGTTGAGATTTTCAATGTATAGTTATTCTATGATAATTGTGGCATGAAAGTAAATTTTATTTTGAAATCATAAGGAAATAAGTATAATATCCGAGAATAAAAAAAATCAACACTATATGCTTTGAAAACAAATTGAAATTATCCTTTCTCTTTGGAGTTCTAGAGAGTTTATCATAATCATAATTAGATACGAGTCAACATAAGCATGATAAACATCTCTTCTTGTCACTATAATTATATATATACAAATGTTAGCAACCAAGGGTTTTGGTTTCTTATCCTAGCATAATATTGTTTTTCCTACTCTATTGGCATCACTCTCGAGTCATTGTTTTGATGGAAGCAATAAGAGGTCTTCTAAATATATTAAGGCACAAAATCTTTATTGAATATTCTTGTACATAACACTTTTGCAAATAAGTGGACAAGTTTATAGTGTGGTTCTTTTGGGTTTCCTTTTCAAAATTGTAAAATTACGATATATATATATATATATATATATATATAGTCAAAGTTTGATCAAAATGTTATTTCTACCACTAGAAATTTATATATAGTTTTATGAATTTTTACAGTTAATTAAAATCAAGTTTTAGACTTAAAAAAACTTATATTCATAGAGTTTTAATACTAGCAAACTGATTTTTTATGACATAAAACATCAAAATTGATCTATAACAAAAATTTTAGATTTTAAAATATTATAAATTACATTAAACATATTCATTACTTCATTCAATAAAACACTATTCTTATTAATTAGTGTTGATTGCTATAAATATTTTTTATCGTATTATATGGAGTATTCTATTTAATCTATAGATTCAACCTTTGTTGGTAAGTCTCTTCCTCCAATTTTGATAGCTCTTTATTTGACGAAACACTTATGACTTGATGATATCTAGGGTATTCTTCCTTAGTTTGTTTAAGGTGGTTCCATGGAATCCTAGATCACCCCTATGTAAAAGATAATGAATTAATGTAGGGTGGTGCACATGCTTGATATTAATGTTTCCTTCCCTACCTATACTACTATGCTTGAAATTTGAACTACTGTGTTTATTTACTTGTTCATGTCATTGTCCCTATATCTTGAAATTGAATCTTTGAGTAGATGAAGGTGAGGTGTGGGTTGGTTAGTGTCGAAGAAGAGGATACCCCATGATCCCTCCATTGTTTTGCATCATTTTCTGTCACACAGTTAATCTAAATTTTGAAGGCGACACAAATACTCTATCATGTTGTAAAGGTTGGGGTGAAGGTGCTCTTGCTCCAACAAAACTCTTTTGTGTGCAGTGTATCATGAAGCTCCCTGTGGTTCAATGAAGCTCCTCAGTAATAAATTTGAGGACTCAAGGAAGGTTTGATTCCTATCTTCCACTCTCCATTCCTTTTGTAACGAGGAAGATATTGGTTGGTTGGTTGGAACTCTAGAATAATTGCATACATTAGTGTCTCGTGTATGAAAAATAATATCAATTGAGCCACATGGAGGATTTGCAAAGTTATTTTTTCAATTCGTTGGGCATAAGATGTCATAATTGACACCATGTTAATTGTGTGAATATTAAATAACATAACACCATGA
>ML779184.1:81491-104240 GCA_009831015.1 Picea engelmannii | reverse complement strand
ATATATATATAACAAGAAGAAGTTGAAATATTATAAATATTATATAAGATAATTCATTGTTTAGACATAATTTGTATTACCATGATTCATGGCGTTGTTCCTCTTTTGAGCGTGTCAATTTTAGTGTATTAATTCAACCTATGTAAGTATTATTTTTGGAGGGGTTACCTCTACACAAACCTAAGCCTATTTTCCTTGTAGCAATCTTTATTTTCAAATCAACTTGTCTTGGTTAAGTTGAAGCATGATTATGAGGTTGGTCTTATCCCACAAAAATGATTTATTCAAGTTGGGGTGTGAACTACAATTTTTAAGGTCCTTTTTGCATAGGTGCAACTCTCCAAGTCCCTCTCTTCCTCCTAGTTTGTTTCCGCTAATGTGTTTAGAGACCAACTATGTACAAGAAGACTAGTGAAACTTCTTACAACTCACATACTTGTGAAAACAAAATGCTAAGTCTATTTTCTTATTTGAAGAATAATTTTGAAATGCTTTCGCTTTCAAGTAAGTTTTGTAAAATAGGACATTAAATTTTGTTGAAGAGTAACAACTTAGAGGAGACTCAAGGTTTTATTCCCTTTGCCTACATTTTTTCGGGGCTCTATCCTTTGAGCAACATGCTTCAACCAGACTAAGACCCTCTCAATAACATGTGGTTTATTTTGTTCTTAGATCCAATAGATTTTAATACATGCATTATGCATCATTCGCATGTGATAAGTTTCTCTCCAAAGCTAGATTTTGTCCACTAAGATAAATCTGCAACTCACTCTTTGCATATAAAAATGATCAATTATTTTTGTTGACGTAAATGGTTTTTCAAACATAATGAAAGATGGTACACAACATGCATTGTTGAACAAACTTAATGAAATACCCTACAAAGAATGCATTATTATGCATTAGTAGTATTTAAACATAAAACACTTCATAAATTCTTGTGTTATATGAAGCACACCAAAAATACTTTTAAAACCAAACCAAGATCCCTTGCATAACCAATGAATCTAAAAAGAGCAATGGAAACTAATATTTTTCCATGCAACAAGGTTCTTGTCTTAACCTTGATTTAACAATAGCAAAGCCTTCAATTATTTCTTCTATAATACTAAGAATATATTAATAGCAAGGTCTTTAATTGTTTCTCCTACACCATTAACAATACAATATAAATGCAGGGATTTCCACTACATGGAACTTGTTTAATTATGTTCTTATTAACTTGTTTTGTTTATTTATTATCTTTTTACTTTTAAACTGGGAGGCAAAGTCTTATTTATGCTTCATAGATGGAGTATTATGATGTATTTTGAAAGTCCTATTAGCCACATTTTGCTACTAGTGTAAATTAATATAATCTTTCTCACATTTTGTTTAATATGCTTCTAATATTGCAGAGTTTTTTTTTTTCTCAAAGAAACTGGGGAATTTTTTGTTCAAAGGCCTGCTAGAAATTGCAGAAGAGAGTTATAGAAAATATCAAAAGCATCCTTTACAAACATGGAAAAAACATGCTGATATTTTACTGAGATACACCCAAATTCCAAGTATGTAGGAAGATTATACAATATTTCAAATTGTTTCCTGAATAATAGTCGATGCCTAACAACAAGATGAAAAAACAAAACATGAGCAAATTAACTAGATGGGAGTATCATTCTTGCCTGACGCTTCTTCAGTTTTTTTTGGTGATGAGTTGAGGTTAGGAATATTCGATCTCGGACTGGAAGAGGAGGCCTCCTTTGAAAGAACTGTGTTGGAGCGCTTTGGTGGCATAGTTCCTGGTTTGTTTCACAATTCTTGTACTTCAGAGCGAATGGCAATGCATTCATCTTGTAATTGGTGTTGTTCATGTCTTTGCTCAGCTAGGATTTCCATTGATGTGATCCATTGAGTGGATAGTCCTTGGACTTGAATTTGCAGGGTCTGAATTGAATGGACCAACTCATCTCTTTCTTCTTCTCATAATTCCTATCTCCACTTTGCTACCCTTGTCTGACGCCTCGCCATATCCATTTACATGTTAATTCCCTTTGTGTAGCGCAGTCTTATATCTCCTTTCCTTCGATTCTGAGCTTCCTAGTGCTACTTCAAATTATGCTTCCATACATTGGCCCAGGGTGGTGCACTTAATTTTCACTCCCAACATGCGTGAGGCACCACCCAGGTCGTGAGGTTTATTTCCTCCATTAAATCCATAAAATCTAAATTGATTTCACATGCCCAAAATCTATGATGAGGGTGGCGTAGGCTCTTGTTTTTTCATCACATAGGAGATATTGAAAATTTATTGGTGCGAGTCAACATGGAAGAGACCTCTCATTTTAGAGATGAATATTCTGATGGCAAGAGGGCCAGAGAGACCCCTCTAGATTTGGTAGCACAGTAATAAGTCTAAAGGAAGAAAACGAAAGGCTCATGAGAGCTCATGCAGAACAGATAGAATTAAATGCAGCATTATTACAAAGTCTATATGATATTCAAAAGAAATTACAACAGGGTCCAATCACCAGTAATGTAGGATTACATTAGTCAAAGAAATTTAAAATCCCTTCTAAAGACCAAAAGTATGGGATAGCTCATAGTAATGAAGGAAGCATTTCTTCCAAGAAAAGGCATTGATATACTAAAAGGAACACAACTAGTGGGGATACTTCTACAAGTGTTCCCAAGAAGAAAAATAAGAGACATTCACAGAGTTCCCTGACAGAAGAATTAAAAAAGGCTAAGCCACCTACCTTTGATGGAGAAATCAAGAAAGGGGAAGAGGTCGAAGCTTGGATGATAGGATTTAAAGAAGTATTTTAGAGTGCATAATGACTCGGAAAATACGAAGGCAAAAATATCCATTTTCAATATGAATGGAGGAGCTTCCATATGGTGGGAGGACCTCAAGGAAGTTAAGGGATTAAAAGAAAACAAACTGACATGGAAGCAGTTTGAGAAATATTTCAGGAAGGCATACTTATTAGAGAAATACTTTGATGACAAGATCAAATAATTCCATGATCATAAGTTAGGACAACTTACCATGGATGCATATTCCAATAGATGCTTGGAGTTGTTGAGGTATGTGCCTTACTTAAAGGATGAAAAAGTGAGGGTACAACGTTTCCTCGACAGATTGTCATGGTCCTATCATGAAAAAATCAAATTCGATAAGCCTAAGACCTTGAAAGATACCATTAGGAAGGATAAGTGTTGATATGTCCAATCCAAGCATAGGTAAGAGCCTATTAAGGATTGGAAGAAAAAAGACAAACCAAGATTTTATAAGAAGGGATTCAAACCATCCCAATATAAGAATCCCAAAATAAGTACTCAATTTGGTCATCTAAGGATAGGCGTACATCACGAGAAATTTCCATCTTAGAGTGGGAATAAACCAGAAAAATAGACAAGAGAGAAAGCAAAGGAGAAGAAGAAAGTGTTGTTATTATGGTAGTTGCGGGAGGTATCAACTTCCATGTGTAACCTCTGACTAGATTAGAATGTTTTGGAAGCTATAGAAACCCTAGAAGACATGTCGACTCAATAAAAGAATTAATATTTAAGTATTGGCCTCTAAAAGAAGAAGTCATCTTGGACAGGAGACAAAGAGCACTATAAATAGAGGGCGTTTGAGCTCATTTTGTCATACACACTCTCACAACTCACACATACAAGTGGTGTGCAAGTTTGGAGAAGGAGTGCAGCTGCAACTACTACAACTGGAATTTTGGTATTGGTTTATGGTTTATGGACTTCTTGTTTGGTGCGCTATTCTTGGATAAAGAGAGATATGCTATCTCTTAATTATATGTTGGATATAGTACTTCTTCCAGAATTATTCTATCTGTCAAGGTTATGGTGCTCAGGGGTGGCTACGTGCCTATGGTTGGGTGACAATATTGAGATATTGTCTATGGAAAAATGAGCACATATCTTTTAATTCTAACAAGTTATGGGCCCACACTATCTTTAGATAGTCTAACCACTAGAAGATAGATTGGGAAGTTATTTATTAAGCTCGCTGTGGCACCAGTTACAACTGCAGTTAGGTTTTTCTATTATGCAACTGCAACAAACCCTAACCCTTGTGTTCGGGGACTTCTGGTGAAGCATTTGACCTAATTCCTTGACATCCTAGTGTGCCCTAGCCTAGCACACCTCTTGGTACCCTCAGCCAACAAAAACGTCAAGTTTGAATTTTTGGTCAAAGTCAAAGTCAAAGTTTGAATGACCAAAGTCAAAGTCAAAGTCAAAGGTTGACATCTGGTCAAATTGATTTTGTGGTCAAATTTGAAATTTTAGAGTTTCTAGCTTGTTCTAATAATTGAATCATCTGATTCTGTTTCTAATCTCTTCTTGTCAAGATGGTATCTAGTTTCAGATTGGAAGACAAGTTGGACAATTCTACAAGACTTCAAAGGTATGCACTTGTATATGCTATCCAAGTTATATCATCTCACAAAACATGAGTGTGTTTGCAGGGAAAGTACTAGAGACCTTTTCCAAGCTATAATCTATGATTTAGTGCATTCAGAAGAAAAAGTGCACCCTCCATAGCAAGTGAGGCTATAGGTTCTAGGTTTGATTAAATTGTTAAGCTTCAAATTTGTATATATCAAGGGTGATAGTTGCTACATTACAAAAGCAGTATTTGAAAGGTTCTATTATTTCTAGGTGCAATGAATACTTGACTGAATATGAATACCATTGATATAGATTCTTTTTGTGCTTGTTTGCAAGATGAACTAACATTTTCTCTAGAGAGATATTTCTTGTTTGCTCTTGTTGTTCTTGTTCCGGGCAGGTACTCTTGTGCAATATGTTTGATCCTTGTGGAAGCTTTCATAGAATAATTTTATAAGGATGACACAATGCTTGCAACAAATGCCAGATGGGAAGCAATCAGAACAGATAGAAACAAACTTAAAGAGACTAAGAGGGAGTCAAACTCAGAGTAAGTCAATAATCAAGAGGAAACTAGAATAGACTTGTGATAATTTGTAGAAAGCAATAAGGATGCAGACGGAAGCATGGAATCTCTTAGATGGAGGGAGTTGATTGCAAAATTCCAAAAGAAGAGTATGGATATTGTTCATTCAGGCATGAATTCATGATTAGGAGGGAGCTCATCATTACGGAAGTCATGATAAGCAACACGTGTTCAATCTGACTCTAGAAGAAGTCTTCTTCGAAAAGAAGCCTTGAATATTCTAGGTTGTCCATCTACATTTATGTTCCTATGATGAAAGGAAGAAGTTGGAACCTTCAAAAAGGAAGGGAATGGAATCTATAAAAGATTCCATGGACTCCAACGTTGAAAAGGAACATGAGGAAGAACATGAAGATTCCAAGAAAGAAATAAAATCCAGAACAACAAAAATTTAACCAGTTATTATACCGAAAATCATAAGACTACTAGCATGATTTGAATCTACTAGAAGCAGTCAAGCAAAAGGAATGGAAGGAATCTGTAATGAAGAACAATGTGATAAATTGTGAAAAGGACTTATAAGTGGAAGCATTGATAGATACAAGGTGAAATTCATGGCTAGAGGTTTCTCCCAAAAGAAGGGAGAAGACTATGATGATAAATTGTTTTATTAACTAGATATACCTTTACCTGAGCCATTATATCTCTTGCAGTATCCATGGGTTGGAGTTTACATCAGATGGATGTAAATATTGTTATTCTCAATAGAGTAATTGAAGAAGAATCATATGTAGAACAACCTCAAGGTTTTGAGGTATGCTATAAAAAGACCCATGTATCCAGATAGAAGAATACCTTGTATGGATTCAAGAAACCTGGTGCAGATCCTCTCATGTACAACAGAAGCATGGTGAAAAAATACTATGACAGAGGAAGTGTATCAAAATAGTTCTTCATAAGTTTGGAATGATGGATTGCAAATCCATGGAAAAATCCCATGATGAAATATTTGAAGAAGTTGAGAGACTCTGATCCAATAGACCTGTCCCTGTACCGGTAATTGAATCATTGATGTATTTGGAACACTCAGCCGGATATTTTCTTTACTGTGAAATTTCTTTCAGGTGGAACCTAGCCATGAGAATTAAATAATTGCAAAGCATTCCTTGAAAGGTCTTCATGGGACATTTGAGTTATGGTTTACAACTACATGGATTTATCGATTCACATTAGGCAGGGAGTGCAGATAACATAAGAAGTGCTTCTTGGATATGTTTCAGTTTGAGATTTTCCATGATATATTGGGCTAGCAGGAAATAGAAGTCTGTTGCTTTCAACACTATAGAAACAAAATATATCGCAACTTGTGATGCTTGTGTGAAAACAATGTGGCTTTGTAAGCCAGTTTCTAGACTGTTTGATCAAGTGTTGGATTTTGTTAGCACTGAGAGTCATCCTCAAACTACAAGAGGATAAGCCCAGTACAAATCAGAATGTTTGGGATGTTGGTTTTATGAGTGGAGGTAAAATGGAAAAATCTCAGTACGAGAATGATTTTAACACATAAACTGGACAAGAAATGCACATGGAAGTGAGGGCCTCATTAACTTCAATCAGTGATTTGAGTTTAAGTGTGAGTAGAAGGAACACTTGGTGAGAGAGGTAAACAAGACTACTATGGGCATCCAACTTTCAAGCAGCTTGGTGAAGAAAAAATCAAGCTCAAGAGCACTCTTGAACTCAAGTTTCAGACACTGAAATATGTCACAGCAACATAATATTCAAACCTACATTATCATGCAACTACAACAACTCGACTCGATCCTCCATGTCCGAGCCTTTCGTCATAAGGGGAAATAAGGTAACAAGGAAGCTGACTAAAACTTGTCACAACACTACTGTAATCAAACCTACATTACAATAGAACCACAACCCTCGACTCGATCCTCCATGCCCGAGCGTTTTAGCAAAGTTTGAACAAAGAAATGAAAGAATTCAACTTCTATTAATGCGAAAGTCTCAAGTTTGATACATAACCAGAGAATAGTTCTTGCATCAATAATTACACTAAATGGATCTTTGCTCAACTAGTTGACGACCCTAACAAAATCTTGAACTACTCTATTTATAATCAGATCAGTCCACAACTACCAGGGGTGTGATCTAGCCATTCCATTAAAATCCTTTTGCCTGCACCTTCTTCTGTCAGATTGTGCGTGTATCCTCCTGTCAAACACAAATTCAACTCAGCATGGGCCTATAGGTTAACTCATCCACCGTGGTACCTCAGGCTGACAACTTTGTCTCCACAGCCAGACCCTCCATGCCTTCCATTTATGGAGTGAGTCAAGGTTTCAACCACCACTCTTTTTCATTAATTGATCCTTCATCGAGACCGGGACGAGGCTTAATGCCTAGGGGCTGCCACGTGTTTCTTTTGGATTTGATGCTAGATGAGCACGTGATTACAGGGCCATCAAAGGCGGTTTAGATTCACACCATTTTTTAGCCAGCAATCCACCACCTTCCGCCACGTAGCTCTTTCACTATACCATGGTTTCAATTGCGGGACCACTCAATAATTTTATCGTTCGAGCATGTTGTGTCCCCTCAATGAAACATGGCCACAAATATGATCGCAATCTACGATCTGGGCGCACCTGCTAAATTTAGTGCCATCGCTAAAGTTTATCCGCCTGCCAACTTTAGGATCATTCTAACCGGGATGGGAGATGGCGCTAATTTTGGCGTTGAACAAGAACACTTCCCAGAGGATAATCTGACATGGTGGCCTGGCGAGACGATGCTGACATGTCATGAAAAGAGAGGTGACATGTGTCACTTGGAAACAAGCGGATGATATGCCCAAAGGAGCCTAGACTGAGTGCAACATGTCATCGCCAGATGGATGCCAGGTGTCATGACTGACGAGAGTGCCACATATATGAACTAATGACTGCCACGTACTTTGTCCCTTCAGAGCTCGGGGGTGGTATGCATGTAGAGCTGGAGCTCCGAAGTGAACGTTGACCATTGATTTGGATGGACATGCGGCAATGATATGTGGAATTTGGGATAAAACACTCTGGATGAAATCAAGAGGGGAAGAGCTAAAACTCTGGAAGTTCAGATTCCTGAAGTAAATATTTACCGTCCGATGGAGAAGGACGCATGGAATTTGATCTACAACTTTGGGGTTTCTGCCTGGCCACTAATCCTTGCATAATTTTGACATGCCAAATACACGGGATCCGTTGATCTGATCGCGATCTACGATCTGGGAAAGCCCCACTTTTGCTGCCACGTGCATTCTTGGATGGACCCTACTTCCTACTGTGAAGATCAACAACTCACAACTAATTAAGGAGTTCAAGCTTCGGGCCTTCGATACTTTTCAATGAAAAACTCTTACAATCCTCCGAAGTGCCAAAATCTGAAGTGTGAGATCTGGCGTCACGTGTCCTCTTGCTTTGGATGACCGAAATTTACTTCGGGACCTTAAGGACTTCGGGGTTGCTACCAAGATCAACAGTCCTTGTTGGTTTGAGATCAATGATCCTCAATTATTTCAGGAGTTCAGTCTTCGTCTCTTCGAGACTTTTCAATGCACAACTCTTACAATCCTCCGAAGTGCCAAAATCTGAAGTGTGAGATCTGTCACCACGTGTCCTCTTGCTTTGGACTACCGAAATTTACTTCGGGACCTTAAGGACTTCAGGGATGCTGCCAAGATCAACGATCCTTGTTGGTTTGAGATCAATGGTCCTCAATTATTTCGGGATTTTGGGCTTTGTCTCTTCGGGAATTTTCAATGCACAACTCTTACAATTCTCCAAAGTGTTGAATTCCTGAAGTGAGAGATCTAACTCCACATGTCCTCTAGATTTGGACAGTTGAGATTTACTTCAGGAGTTCATGCTTTGGGAGTTTTCTTCTTCTTTCTCGCACAATCCTCCAAAGTAAATCTTTTGAAGTGTGATATTTACTGACACGTGTCCCCAGTCTTCAATGGCTCAGATTTACTTTGGGACTTCGAATCCTCTATCTAGTCATTAATCCTTGTGATAATTTGATATCCTGATCGCCCGAGAGCCACTGATCCAAACTTCTTATGGGATCTCCATCATGGAAAATCAAACCTACTTGTTGGTGATTCAAGCCTGAAATGGAATGCTCTGAATGTTGCACTTTGTTCTCAACACTGATCTCTACGCAGACCATGGACTTGGTCATCCTGCGACCTCTTGACAACTATATGTGATAACAGATTCAACCATGATATATTGTGATAAGCAGAGCTATGTGAAGCTTTCAGAGAACTCGGTGTTACATGACAGGTCAAAGCACATTGAGATCAAGTATTATTTTCTCCATGATAGAGTCCAAAAGGGAGAAGTGGTTCTCCAACATATCTACACAAATGAGCAAATAACAAATATTTTGGTAAAGCCTCTATCCAAGATGAAAAGCTTGTGTACTTAAGGGACAAGATGGGACTCGTGGAGATGAATTTATTATTGGAAAGGGAAGTGATTACTTCCCAGGTTTGGAGGGAGCACTAATATTGTATTGATATATGGACAATCATTTTCCAGTTTCGAAAATGGTCTAGGTTGGGTAGTCACTTTCCAGTCCAAAAAGTGGTTCAATATTCTTGATGGACAGTCATTTTCTAGTTCGAAAAATGGTCCAAGTTGGGCACTCACCTTCCAGTCCGAAAATTGGCCTAATATTTTTTACGGACAATCATTTTCCAATTCGGAAAATGGTCCAAATCGGACAATCATTTTCCAATTCGGAAAATGGTCCAAATCGGACAATCATTTTCCAATTCGGAAAATGGTCCAGATCGGACAATCATTTTTGTAATGAAAATGGTCCGATAGATTGTTGATGTACCATAGACAACGATCCCCCTTGTGACTAGTGTGGGGGAATGGTCTAGGAAGTCATTATTCTTGGAAATCACTCTGAGTAGTGATTAATAATAATGGTCTGCCTCTCCAGGAATTCATTCTTTTGAAGTTCACAATAGTGAGCAATTTTGAAGAATGGTCTGTTATAGGAGGTTTGTGTAGGACAGTCATTTCCATAGGAAATGGTCCAGACAGTCATTCCCTAGGGCATACTCATTCTCTCTAGGTTTCACTATGATTAGTGCTAGAAGAATGGCACAATTAGGTGAATGGTCCAGATTCAAAAATCAAGGAAAGTCATTCCCTAGGGCAGACTCATTCTCTCTAGGTTGCACTGTGATTAGTGTCGGAAGAATGACCCGGTTAGGTGAATGGTCCAGGTTCATAAATCAACGACATTTATTCTTCTATGCTTGAGGAGAATAGTCAAGATATACCATGGTTGATGTTTAACTTTCTGATGAAAGATGCTCTTCCATATCTCACATATGTGAGTGGAAGAATGGCCCAAATGACTCAGTTTATATCATGGCATTGTTGATACAGGTTGATATCATATGATATGATTTTTGTGGAGACTGTATGTCTCTGGACATTAGTTGTATTCTACTATGGTGGATGTGATCCACTAGTAGTGATTGTGTCACTGGTTAGTAGTTGTGTACTACTAGGAGTGGTTGTGTACCACTGGATAGTAGTCGTATACTACTATGGATAGACACGATTGTGTTCTATTGGATGGAATTGTAGCAGTTACATGTTATTATCTTATTTCCATGGAGATTACCACTAGTGTTGGAGATGATTTCCAACTAGATGGATAATTAGTGTGTTGGTGGACATTCTCCCTGTGGATAATGGTCCAGGTTGACAGATTGCTAACGTATCATGGACTGGTATTTTCCTAAGGCATAGATTGTGGCCCGATTAGGAAAATAGTTGTGGACCGATATTTTCTAAGGCATATGGGTAGATATTGATCTCTATGGTACATATGACCCGGTTATAAAATAGCTAAGACTGACATTCCTGTAGGAATGGTCTCTGTAGCCCATGGTGTGGATTTATGCATATGTTAGGACAATTGTTCTTCTAAGACGTATGTCCGGAATAGAAGAATGGTCTTGTATCACTCTATTGAGTAAGTGACTTATTTAACATCATTCCTGATTACTCAAATGGAGTATGGATTCGAGTGATGATGTAGTTGACTCTATCAGATGATATTGATAGTGGTGATGTTGCTCGTGAGTTTATCTACATGATCATGAGTTAGCATGCGTGGATATGATGATGATACCAGTAGAATGGTTTGTTTGTGCTCAAGACCATTATCGTTAGATACCTCCCTAGCTAGGAGGAGTGTTGATATTAGGGTAGTTGTGAGAGGTATCAACCTCCATGTGTAGCCTCTGACTAGATTAGAATATTCCAGAAGCTAGAGAAACCATAAACAAATGTATAGAAACCCTAGAAGATATGTCTACTCAATAAAAGAATTAATATTTAAGTATTGGCCTCTAAAATAAGAAGTTGATCTGGAAAGGAGACAAAAAGAACGATAAATAGAGAGTGCTTGAGCTCATTTGGTCATACACACTCACAACTCACACAGACAAGTGGTGTGCAAGTTTGGAGAAGGAGTGCAACTGCAACTAATGCAACTGGGATTTTGGTATTGGTTTCTAGTTTATGGATTTTTTGTTTAGTGTGTTATTCTTGGATAAAGAGAGATATGATATCTCTTGGTTATCTTTTGGATCTGGTACTGCTTTCAGAATTATTCTATCTCTCAAGGTTATGGTGCTTGGGGGTAGTTACGTGCATATGGTTGGGTGACAATATTGAGATATTGTCTATGGAAAAATGAGCACATCTCTTTTAATTCTAACAAAAAGGACCTCTATAGTGTTGGGGTTGTGAGGAGGCACATTTGTTGAGATATTTCCCTCATAGACAACATGACACCAAAAGAATCTATCATGTTCAAGAGGATATACAGTTAACAATGTGGCCAAAAGTGTGCCAGGAATTTATGCAGCTGTTGAGAATCAGAAAGAAAACCACCAAGACTCTACGGTGGAATTGGAAGGTATAATTTCCAAGCAACCTATATCTATTTTGATTGACCATGGTTCTAACCTTAGTTATATCTTGCCCCAAGTTGTTGAAAAATGTGTTTTACTGAAAATGAATTATGAGAAATCATTGTTGGTTCAACTAGCCACAGGGACAAAGAGGAAGGTATCATAAATGATCAAATATTTTCCATTTGAAATGAATGTACTGCATACCCAAGAAGCCCTGAACCTATTTCCTTTGGGTCATATGAAATGTTGATAAGAATGGATTGGTTGGTTTCCGACAAAGTAAAACTAGATTGTTTTAATAAAAAAATTGACTGCGGGGATGACAAAGGAAATAAGAGGGTGTTGCAAGGTATCTAGAAGAATGTATTTGTAATACATACATCAATGTTACAACTCAAGAGGGATAGCAAAAAAGGTTTTCCCCTATATGTTATACAATGTTAAATTTAGTAGAAAACAATAAGCTAAAAACAGAGGACCACCCTGTGTTGCATGAGTTCAGAGATGTATTTCCATAGGAGATACCCGGACTACCTCCTAAGAGGCACATTGATTTCTCAATAGAACTAATTCCAGGAGTAGTGCCTACGCCAAATGTACCTTATAGAATGAGCATGCTTGAGTTGGTAGAGTTAAAAATACAACTGAAGGAAATGATAGAAAAATGATATATTATGCCTATTGTATCCTCATGGGGATCACCAACCTTATTTGTAAAGAAAAAGGATGGTACCCTCAGACTGTGTATTGATTACAAACAATTAACTAAGATGACCATCAAGAATAAATACCCATTACCCATAATAGATGATTTTTTTTATCAACTTAGAGGGGCTACAATGTTCTCTAAAATAGACTTGAGATATTGATACCATCAAGTTAGAATTACGGATGAAGATATTCATAAGACCTCGTTTAGAAAAATATATGGGCACTATGAGTTTATGGTGGTGCCTTTTGGACTCACTAATGCACCAACCACCTTTATGTGTCTAATGAATAGTGTTCTCAACAAATACTTAGACAAGTTTGTCTTAGTTTTCATTGATGATATCCTAATTTATTCAAAGGATCAGGAGGAGCATGAGGAACACCTCAGATTGGTGCTACAGGTGTTGAGAGAACTCTAGTTGTATGCTAAGTACACCAAGTATGATTTCTTCCAAAAACATATTCAATATTTGGGTCATGTAATTTTGGGAGATGGAGTAGCAGTAGACCCATAAAATATTAAACACATCATGGATTGGCTAGCCCCTAAAAATGTGTTTGAGGTGAGGTCATTTATGGGATTAAATGGATATTATAGGATCTTTATTAAGGGATTTTCCAAGATCGGTCATCAAATTACCTCGTTTCAAAGAAAGGGGGTGAAATTTGTATGGTCAGTTGAGTGTGAAGCCAACTTTCAACAGTTGAAGCATATTCTAACCAATGTTCCTATTATGACGATTACATACCATGGAAAGGATTCCTTGGTTTGCACTGATACTTGCAAAGAAGGAATAAACGAGGTTCTCATGCAAGAAGGGAAAGTGATTTGCTATGAATCAAGAAATATAAATGAGCATTATCAGTGTTATGTCACTCATGACCTAGAACTGGCAACCATTATGCATGTCTTGAAGATGTGGAGACATTATTTACTTGGAAAGAGTTTGTGCTAATGACAGACCATAGTGGACTGAGGTACATATTTGATCAACCACGTTTAAATGGCATAAAATCCAGATGGATGGCTCTAATCAATGAGCTTCATTTTGAAATCAAACACATCAAAGGAAAGGAAAATTGAGTGGTAGATGCACTCGATAGAAGCATGGAAACCGTCCACTTGGCAGCAACAATCAAATGTGTATATGGGCAAAGAATCAGAAATGCCCTACAAAATAATGAACAATTCAACTCCATAAAGGAAACTTTTCAACAAGATCTCAGAGGGAAGAAGTACGAAGGATATCAGCTCACAGAGGATGGGTTGTTGATGTATAATAACATATTTTATGTACCTAATTCGATTGAGCTAAAACACCTCATTATGGATGGATTTCATAGAATACCCTATGTGGGTCATCATGGATATCAGAAAATGACAATAGTAAAGCAACTATATTACTAGTCAGGAATGAAGAGGGACATTGTTGAAAAAATTGTAAAGTGATTTGAGTGTCAACAAGTCAAAGTTGAACACAATAACCTGGTAAGACTATTGCAACTCTTTTCAATCTTGGAATGAAATTGGGAAACTATTTCCATGGATTTTATTACGGGTTTACCGAAAATAGTTAAGAAACATGATGCAATCATGGTAGGAGTGGATAACTTGAGAAAGGAAACTCACTTCATTCCAATTAAATATACCTTTAAAGATATAGATGTTGTTGATGTGTTCATGAAAGAAATTTTTAGGTTGCATGGAATATCCAAGACTATCGTTTCAGATCGAGATACAAAATTCACATTGAAATTCTAGAAAAGCTTGTTTGTAGGTTTGAGGACACAATTAGAATTCAACATCGCTTATCATCCTCAAACAGATGGACAGACTGAAAGGGTGAACAAAGTGTTGTAAGATATGTTAAGGATGCATGTCATGCATCAACCCAAGAAATGGGAGGAATACCTACCTCTGGTAGAATTTTCTTACAACAATGGTTATCAAGAGTCATTGAAGATGAGCCCATTCGAGGCTCTGTATGGCAGGAAATGTGAAGTCCCACTTAGTTGGGAAAATTTAATGGATATGGTCACGCTTGGACCATACATGTTAAGATAAATGGAACACGAAGTGATCATAATAAGAAAGAATTTAAAGGCACCCCAAGATAGGAATAAAATCTATGAAAATAGAAAAAAGGACTCATAAGAAGTTTAAAGTGGGCGATCATGTGTATCTCAGAGTGAAACCAAGAAGAGTTCTCTGAGGATGGAAACTTGTTCCAAGTTGGCACCTTAATATTTTGTACCATTTGAAGTTTTGGACAAAATATGACCGATGGTATATAGAATTACCCTTCCACCTACTATTCAAGCTCACAACATATTCCATGTATTATTATTAAAGAAGTATGTTCATGATTCTAATAACATTATTGATTGGGATTTGATACAGGTGGAACTTGAGGGAGAATTCCTGCCATAGCCTTAATGCATCCTAGAATAAAAAGGAGACATTGCTATGGAACCAAGTCATAATCCAGATCAAGATGCAATGAAAGAACTTTGGACCAAATGAGGCCACGTGGGATTTGAAGGATTCCATGAGAGTGGCATACCAATTTTTGTTTTCTGTATAAATTTGTATATATGGTGTTGCAAACACTAAGGATGGTGTTTCCTTAAGGGGGAGGGGAATGTAACACCCCATTTTCCCCCAATTTTGTAATTCTTAAGTATAAGACCTTATGTGTTACAAACAATGTTGACTGTAACTAATTTTATGATAATGAAAACAAAAACAACTTACTGATGAGGGAAGCCTGCATTATTGGCCATGACACCACAAGAGGGACTGGTGGGGTGGAAATGGGAATTTTTAATGAGGAAAATAGGAAACTTACTCAATCACCAACCTACTTCTGCATGACTTAAATGCATAACATGTCCCCAAGTACCTGATTAACTTGACCACAAGAAATTGTTAATGGCTTGCAAATTTGGTGGTTGGAATAGTTCTAACTACCTTCAAGTTTGGTACTTGGAGAAGTGAAAGGAGAAGTTGCAATGTCAACCAGAAGTATGCAACAGATAATTTTCCTCGAGAGAAGGAGTTTGCTACTTGTTAACCCCATTTTTTGGATAACTAAGGAGATTATGTCTCGAGGCCCTCATGTTGCAGATATGGAGTGTCGAGAGGCTACATGACCAACAATACCCTTTCGCACAGATGGAAATCCATATCACCACCATAGAAGGTCACAAATTTCCAGATGACATCCACCACATCAGCTAGCTTCCGGAAGGAAGTGGGCCTTGCTCCATGAGGTACAAGTCAGTATTATGGTGAGCATCATTTCAATATTTAAGCCAATTGAGTATGTTGTATCTTAGATTGCTCTAGATTTCATGATATATGCTTAGACATTATGCCTTTTTCCCTAATTCACCTTGGTGGTTTACATTGTGCCCTAGTAAGTGGTCTTCCTTGGAAATGAGTTTGCTACTAGGAACTCCCTTAATGAGCCATCGTACCGTTCTCGACCATACTTACCACTTTCCATCATTATTCCCCTCCATTTCCTTATCTCTTGGGATTTTAGGGTGTATTTACCCAAGAAGGGGTTGTCCTTCATTCTATGGGAAGAAAGGGATAAAGGAATAGAGGGATTTATGTTGGGTAAAAAGATAAAATCTTGTTATAAACCTTCCAGACGCTTCACCCATGGATCACCCAAGAAAGAAATGAAACACTTATCTTTGAGTAAAGGGGACCCACAATATAATAAACAATGCTTAAAAGGTTAGTTGGAGGATAGGAGGTCTCATCACGAGCTGACCTATCACGTCCATGAATATCTAGTGGTATGACATTTCCATCCTCTGGTCACCAAACCAAGATATTGGCTCTCAGTTGCATGGATGAGAGAAAGTGGGTCTCATCACGAGCCAACCTTCTCAATTCCAATAGGTGTTTTTGGGTGACATTGCCATCATCTGGTCACCATGAGGATATTGTCTAGATGCTTGACATGTGGCCTTTTGAGGCCTACCCATGCTTCGCCAACACCAACGACTTCTTCTAAGTGAAATTGTGTCTCCTAAAGGGGAGACATCCATGTAAAATTAGCGTTTATTTGTGCAAAAGTGAAACTTTAAATGAATTATTTAATATTACTTTGTTAAAGGGGGGAATATTAGGGTTGTTTACCCATAGTCTTGTGGTTTACCCCTTGATTTGTGGACTAGTTACCTTGGTGACATTTTGTATAAATAAGAGATCATAAGATCTCATTTTAACAAAACTCTCCCTCATTGTGAGAAGTGTTGGTTTGAAATTTTCACTACACTTGGATCTATTTGTCTCTTGTGCACTTTTTTATGGTTATCTTGATGAATGGTTGATTGAGGAGTGAGGTGATAGCCTTGGATGAATGCTTTCTATATTTTATGGTGGATTATCTTAGCATCTTTCTTCATTTTGGTATGGTCTTTTGCTCAGATGCTATTATTCGTTTTTCAAGTCAAGGATTGTTGTGCTAGCATCTAGGTGGGAAGTATAAGGGAATACACCCCCACCATAGTATTCATCATTTTATGATTCATGTTATTGGTTAAACAAAGGTTTTCTAAGAGAAGTATAAGGGCATACACCCTCTTAGCTTAAACCCTAGCCAGAGAAAATTTCCTTGGGAAGTAAAAGGGATTACACCCCCAAGGAGGTAGCTTCTCTAGCTCTTTATTTTATTTGACTCCTTTAACCCAATAGTAAAGGCACTAGTCATATATTTTTTGCATTGGAGATATAAAATCATTTCCTTGGGAAATGCAATTTTTTTTATTTTTTGAAATATCTCTTGCTTGGAGTTGGTTTGCCTGATTGAGAGGAGTCTTCCCCTACTAGGGCGTCTCCTCTCTCCCACTAATTTAATTAATGTTAAAAACCCTAACCTAAAACCATTAGGGATGATATAACCTAGATAAACTACTAATCATAACTCCTAAACTAACCCTAGACTAGCTCCTAAATTTTTCACACTAACTCTACTAATCATGACATATCTTTTTTTTTCCTAGAAAAAAAAGCGTAATTTTATTCATCTGTAGAGAACCAAATTAAATTATGCAGGTGCATTAAGCATGACTCATACTTGGAAAGGATGGAAACCCCGAAGGGGCCAAGTACCAAGCTAAAGAGCCACAAAAAATAACATAGGTCTCAAAGACTGCATAACTGCCGAAGTAAATAAAAAAACATGGCCCCCATCACAAGAGAAAAATGTCAACATCACAATCCAAAATAAACTCCAGTGTCTGGATGGACCAGGTCAAAGCGGTATATAACTCTCAAACCATCAACTCCAGCTAATATCCCAACAAACCATAAAACAATCATAAACAAGTGGCCAAAAAGTTGCATGCCCAATAGAAGGACCTAAAGGTGATTAGCCTAGGCCAATCAACATCGCATGCCCTTACTAAGGACCTCAAAAATATGATCCCACCACCATACATGTGAGAATGAGGCACTGAAACCCTACACTAGTGGACCCTGATATGACTATACATTGAACCTTGAACGTGTCATCAAAACCAAAGATAAAAAATGAAATTGTAGAAATAAATCCCCTAGAAACCCTTGTCGAAAGCAGGAAACAAAGAAAACCTCCTAAGAGAACCCAAAGGCGGGACAAACCAGGTCTAAGCGACATACAAACCTCTCAAGAATAAGAGAGGGTCCAAAAACTCCAAACCCTCGCCGCTAAGAGTATGAACTCAACACTCAAACTTTAAAACCAGGAACATGAAGCCCATGATATGCACCAAACCCTGACAAACAACCCCATAACTAGAAAGGGTTTTCGGATAGAGACACCACATATGCTTGCAAGAAATATAAGAAGTCTCACAGTGATAGCTCCAATGACACAGAAAGGAGGAAAAAAAATGGGAGGGCTCAGTAAAAAAGGAGATGGTGAGCACTGAAAAATGCACCACCACTCATAAAACCCGATCTGGGCAAGATCTAAGCAACACGAAAGATCTGAGGCATGAACACCTCATCACCTAGATATTTTCACCATCAATCGATGAAACACTACCACCATATAGCAATTACATCTCTTTTATAATAGACCCGATCTGCACAAACATAGGCAACAACAGGAAAATAAAAAAGACTCCCCGCAGAAAAGAAACCCCAAAAGAAGGCACCACAGTGGAGGAAAAATATGTGGAGATAGTGGATTCATTCATGTAGAATAAAAATGAGGAGACAATGCTAGTCGGGAAAAACTTCGAGACTAGAGATAGAAAAAATACATGCATAGAAACCATGGGAAGAGAGGAAAAGTCGAGGGTCTGCGGCCAGGGAAACCCTAGCCACAGACCTCTCATCAGGGCACATTTTTTGTTCTAGTTGTTGGAATATTTTGATGGTGCAATTTGATGATATAAGTGACTGAAACCTACAACCATAAGGCTGCAATTTTCTCCATAAATATACATGTTACAACAACTTGCTTTATTTAGCTTCAAAGTGCCATTTTTTCATCCTATACTCATTGTTAATCTTTATGTTGATTTTCTTAACTAGTTTAGATCCTTGCATTCTGATTTAGATGCTTTATTTACTGAGATAAATTGTCATCTATTGCTGCAAATTAGGGACAACAAGATTAAATTTCTGATCCATACTGACATATATCATTGCAATTTGGATTTTCTTGTGTCTCGGGCAGACACAATCATTCGAAGAAGTACTATACCTTTGGAGAAACAATCACTTGACTTACAAGGCATCTCTTCCCACATTTCATTCTACTTAGACTTGAAATCTAGGGGTTTCACTTCCATCTCTATCCATATCCATCTCTTTCTCCCTAGGGTCACCGAGATTGCCTCCCTAGAGTGACCTAGTCACCCTTTAAGTGTGGGACCTACATAGAGGTGACATTGGGTGTAGGATTCCCAAGTTGCATCTCTTGCTTTGTGGTTGGGTCGGTTTTTTCCAACTTTCAACTTGCACTATAACATTTTGGCATTGTTGTCAAGGAAGATTTTGAATCTTCTTTGTACCCTAACGACACTTTGGTAAGATATCCCTTAGCTTTCCTTATGACTCCACCCAAGGGATGTTCCCTTTCCACCCTTCTTGATGAGCTCATATTGAAGCTCATCTGGCGACTCCACCTTCCCAGAACCGAATTTTTCCTTATCCTTTTCCATCCTTTGGTGATCCTTGAGCTCATCTGACAACTCCATTGAGGTATCACCCTAAGTAATGGAACCATGGCCTCATGGTACATACCATGGGAATTCCATAAGGTTTATTCCTCCTTTGATGTCTAGGATATTCCTGGATGTTCGAATCATTTCTCCCTGAAGTGGAGGGAAAGTTGCCCCAAATTTGATGATGATCCAGCTTTAGCAGTCACCCATGTCGTGAATTATATGAAGTATGATTCGAGCTTAAATGTGCTACATGAAGATGTGCTGATGAAAATTTTTGTGTCTTCACTGGAATCAAGTCAAAAGGATTAGCTTGCAAACTCATGTGATCCAAAGAATATCCCTTCTTCTAGAAAGCTCATTGAAGAATTTCTCAGGCAATATCGACCAACTACTCAATTTTTTCAAGATGATTTCCAAGAGCTCGAACACACTATTTTCTGAGAAGGTTTTCCTATCGATGATGAGACAATAGATGAAGAAAATCTTGAAGAAAATCTTGATAAAGAAGATCTAGATGAGACATGTGATGAAGATGAAGTATCTTCTATTCCATTTGATAAGGACATACAAACCTTTGCTCCTCCTGCACATCAAGAAGAGAACATGATAAGTTATAAGCCTTTTGAAAACTTTGATGATGCCTTGTTCCATGACTGTGGAAATGAAGAAAAATGCCAAAAAGATCTCGATGAAGTTTCTCTTACAGAAGGCCTGAACGAGACTTTGTTATTTGCTTTCCCTTTTAAAGAATATGAAGTTATATAGTCTTGTGAGGAAGCGATCAACTCCTATGGTGCAGATGAATTCACGAAACAACCCTCAGATATAGTTGATGAACACATTGATGATTTCATATAGGTTGGGAGATGTAGATGGGATGCGGGTTGCTTCATTATTGATAGAGATCCCATTTATGATGTTGCGGGGGGCTCTCAAGCAAAAGGTGTTGAAATTTCATCTTCAGAGGACTAGCCTCCTTGCATGTATGATGCAGATGTATGGCAACATAGTGATGAAATGGTCATAGATTTGTTCTTCCCTTTTGAGGATGACTTGTCGCAACATGATCTCCATTCATCCTTTGGTACATACCCTTTTGCGGATGCAGGTTTGTTTTATGAGGAATTCCAACCGTTGTGCTCATATTTTTAGGAATACCAAGACATGTCCACCTCAGAGCAGTCAAAGGTTCGTTCTTCAAAGAGAAAGTATTTTCATCTTATATATTTCCATGAAGATTCACAAGGGAAGAGGCGGTGTTTTTCTACACCTGAGATTGTTCCTTACCTCTTTCCCTCTTCTCCAAGAGACCATGCAACATTCATCCGATCTCTTGTTTCCTCTCAGTCCTCGACAAGAAGTGAGTCTTTCTGCACAAATGAAGATGAGCCTTTGTCTACATATAGTATCCCCCTTCAGAGATGGATTGATCAGTCTTGTCGCTACACTTTCAGGCGAGATGATCGAGCTGATGGTTTCTCTTTCCAACATGATTTCCTCCCTCCCACCCATCTTCATGATTTTTATTTCATGTTCGATTATATGTATGTTTATACTCATGATTATTATGTTCTTAACATATCTTTGTTGTATTATATGATTAATCATAGTGGGAGATACTTTGATGAGATGATCAAATGGTTGCACTGGTTGTATGACTTCAACTGACATCATCTAACATGTGATCTTCAGGGCCCCAAGGCCCTAGGTAAGTAGGTAAGTCATATTTTTTTCCATGCATTTGCATATTGATTTCTCATGTTAGTTTAGATGCATCTAATTTTCATTTTGCTCTACTTGCATATTTTTTTGTAACTAGGGGAATTGGTAACAACGACAGTATCGTACTCGCGTGACATGGGGTCGAATCCTGTCGCCTACCTTATAACCCCTAGGGAGGAATGCATAGCCCACAAGCATGCCCTCCGGGTAAATCGGGGTGAGAATCGACCTTGAGACCTCTTTTTACATATTTCATTCCATTTACACGACACTTGCCAATCGGTCTACACCCCTGCGGGCTACTCTACTTGCATATTGATTTCATGCCTAGTTTAGAATTTTTTGAAAAAATGTCAATGTTTTTTTTTTTAGCTTAGTTGGTTTTGATTATGATCATATGAGAACACAAATGAGTAGGCCATCTTGCACTTGAAAGTTTGATGTTTCCTTGTAGGCATAGGTCTTCCAAGAGATGTTGTGGTTCTCATGCACTCTACGACGAGAACATATACCCAAGTATGAGCCAAATTTTATCCCCATTTTGTGGATAACTAAGAAGATTGTGTATTGAGGCCCTCAACTTGTAGATATGGAGTGTCGAGAGACTAAATGACCATTAGTACCCTTTTTCACAGATGGAAATCCCTCTCACCACCACAGATGGTCACAAATTTCCAGATGGAGTCCACCACATCAACTAGCTTCCAGAAGGCAGTGGGCCTTGCTCCATGAGGTACTGTAGTGTACCTATTCACTACCCAGGTTCACCCTAACCTCTCGGTTCACCATTCATTACATGGATTTAAAAAAAAATGCATTTAACCAGGATTAAACACACTTAATTCGCAGAGTAAAAAAAATATATAAGTTACTATTACCATTAACAAACCATAACATGCAACAGTATTTCATTTACACAGTGGAAAGCATGATACAAAATAGTACAGTCATGCTCAAATGTGTTAAAACATAATTCAGATATACTTATCTTTTATCTGCTGTAGAAATCACCAACCAAGTGCAGGCCTTCCACGAACCTCCCAGCCTTAGACCACATTGTTCATCATCTCAACAGTAGGTCACCCCCGAGCTGGGACCGAGCTCCACCCCAAGGCAAGGAATATAGACTCAGGCTGAGGTTACAGGGAAGACAACACATACACATTCAACAGGAAGAAACTCTCCCAGGAATCTCCCACGCTCACTGCAC